>LPNX010657916.1:205214-296794 GCA_001517045.1 Pseudotsuga menziesii | reverse complement strand
TATTTCCTATTTGTGCTTTTATAATCAAATTGTCTGCAAGGTCATAGTATGTTGGTAACCCCCAGACCTAGGTTATTAGGTGAATTATCCATTACAACAAGGTGAGGAGTACAAGAATTACAATCCATCGCAAAGGCTTGCCTTGGCCAGGAGCAATGTGACCCTTCTTCCAGACCCTATGCCTAACAGTGTTACCTGAAGAGGAAGGAGGTGGCGGATGAGGTTGAGCAGCGAAAAGATGCAAACTGCCCTGCTAGTGTGTGCCCATGTAGAAAGCCGCATTTGAACATGGTGAAAACACACCCTTTGGATAGAAAAAGGGCATTATGCTGACTCATCAGGCCGACTAAAAGGTCCAAAACCCAGTAAATGGTGACTCACCTGAGAGCGAACTGAAAGGTGTCATACTCAGAATCCACAACAGTAGCTGAGTATGTCAGGTTATCACTCGGGCTGATCGCACCCACTAGCTCCATGATTTTTATTCACATTTGTAAATTGTGGCAATAGTTCCACTCTCTAGACCGTTAACATTTGATTGTGACTGGAAACAGTTTTTAGGTTTGTTTCGGAGAGTAATCTCAGTACTGAAATAGTATAAATACAGTCTCGATAGAGGAACATAGGAGTTAGTTGGTTGGTTGGGAAACTTTCAAGGGCTGAGGCTCTCCATTGTAAATAGTCTATGATTTCCATGTTATGAATAAGTTTGCAGAGGAAGGATTGTATTTCAAGGTAGAGATTCCTGTGTCATTGCTTCTTTCAATATGTAATCTCTTTACGTGAAATGTTCTTCATGTTTTCATTCCAGTTTTTTAATTTTTTTCATGTTTGAAATGAGTGTATAACAGTTTGGAATTCATGCATGCTATGCTTTGTCTGTTGTTTCAGACATTCATTCAGTTTTATTATAAATTTACGTATAATTCATCTCATTGGTGCTCTACGTGATGGACTGTTCCCTCTCATCTACTAATCACCCGCTAAATATCTCTTGATTTCAATATTGACGGCTATCTTGCCTATGTTTGTAAATTCACGCCATTCTTTACCTCCTGCAAAATGTTTCGTACCTGGACCTTCAACTCCATTTCCCAATGGTCCCTTACTCTGATAGTCCCACCTACCTCTTACATTAACGCACCCATTCCATTCAGGAGTCTGGCCTCCTGACCATTCTTGATCGAATATCCTACATGAATTAAACTTGAAAACAAGAAACAGATCCCTCTCTGACTGCGTAGGGCCAGAGGCACAGTCTAAAGCGGTTTTGTTGTTTCCCAGGAGAGAGCCATTTTTTCCGCCCAAACTATGGGCACGATCCTGATGCTAATAAACTGGCGCCGTTGTTGAGGATGAGATTGAAGATCATCCCTGGGAAGAATGACATAGTTTTAGATATAGTTGTTGATGGTGAACAATGATCAGACATCAAGAAGGTTGAGCACTTTTCACCTAGCGACTCCACTCTTGAAGGATTCAAGCTTCAGCAACTGCACTGGTGGTATGACCCATAAATCAAATTGTCAGAAAAACTAACAGGCTCCGCCAAGGAGAATGGACTCCTTGTAAGGCCCAAAAATGCGTGGTGAAAGGTTAAGATACTTGAGTTTATGTTTCTTCCAAGATGCCTTTTCTTTTCTTGTAAGTTTGTTCCTATCCTTTCCTAATTTTATCAAAACAGCCTTCTATGGTTCAATTCATTTGGAACAAAATTATGAATATATTCCTATTTATCCTTCTTTACAAACCAAAAGTGTTGCATCGTCTTGTACATGTGATTCTGACCCATATTTTTCTCCCGAAACTCATGACATTGAAGGTCACCCCTATGAACCTCATGAAACCTCGGTCAATAGCATATAGTATTGCACCTAACCTGGTCTCTCCTAGTATTCCAAGCCGATACAAACCACTACAATTGCCTCCTGTCCTGCATGATTTTCCTGTGAAACATTACAAGTACCTCCCCAAATTTGATGGAGAATCCAAATACTTCACTGCTGAAAAACATTTACAATCCTTTGAACATTTCTCTTACCTTTTTGAGATGGAGCATGACGATGTCTATATGAGGACCTTTTCCCAGTCTTTGCAAGGAGATGCTAAAGAATGGTTCAAACACTTACAACCTCAATCCATCAATACTTGGGAAGAGTTTTCTTGCAACTTTTTAAAGTTTTGGGGTAGGAGAAGGCCACTGGATCAAATAATTTCATAATTTTATTCCCTGAAGAAGCATGAGGGTGAGGCCATATCTAGTTTTAACAGAAGATTTGCAATATTTTATTATAAAATGCCTAAGGAATTCCAAGCTCTTGTGAACGCTGCTAAGATCTATTGTGCATCCACCTTTCCTCTTGAACTGTCATTACTTCTTCTAGAAAGAAAATCAACCACTCTGCAGCATATGTTTACTGATTGTTTGGAGGTTGAGGAAAACCTTAAGATGTCCAAAAAATTGTCAAGTCAGGACAACGGTGGTGAAATAAAAGATATATTAAAATTGGTTGGGCCCTACAAGCAGAAAAGAAGAGTACCTATTCAGCTAAATCTTTCCCTTGGTAGACAGAAAGATGATCAGCCCGATATAGGAGCATATGGTTCTGTAGGCCTATTTTCTGAAGATTGCAATCTGATCAGCACCGGGTCTGTAAAGGATGATTTTAAAAAGGATTTCAGTGTGCCTGTGTATGATGAGTATGAGGAGGATTACCTAGGGGCTATACCTAAAGAGCCAATTATAGATCCAAGTTCTACTAATGGAGAAAATCAAGCTGCAATCCAAAGTCAGAAAGTTGGGACAGGGAAGGATGATAAATGTACTGAAGGTGATAGCCTACCTTTGTGTTATTCCTCTTTTGAATTAGTACAACACATGATTAAAGCCTCTAAGTAGAAACAGAAGTTAGAGGGTATGGTGCATTCCATAAACTTATGTCGAAAAGAATATTACAAGGAGGAGCAGTCATGCAAACTTTCTCCATCTATTAATGCGTCAGGAATTTGTGATGAGGTGTTGAGTCACGAATAAGGAGGCAGCAGTCCTCAAATAAATACATTTTTTAATTTTCTTCCTTCAAGAATATCACCCCATAAAGGAGGAATATGCCTACTCAGTTCCGTTGAAGAAAATGAAGACGTTCATGCTGAGGCACATGAAGAAGGTGAAGCTCTAGTTGCAGAAATTTTGAGCGAAAGGATGGATGTTTCATTGGAAAATGATTCTTGTTAGAATAATCAACCCATAGTTATCTACCTTAGACATTAATTAATCCAATTTTTTTCTTATTTTCCTAGTTTCCATATTCCACCTTATGCAAGTTGTCCTCCACACATCCATAGTGGTCAAACTTGCTAAATTTGAGTCATGAAGCGCTTGGGAAACCTCTTGGAATCAAATCTGCTTTATTGCCTGCTTTTTCTGAGTTTTAAGGCAATTGGGAAAGTTTGACTAGGTGAAGTTAACTTGTTTTTTGTCATCAACATCCTCCACTCTTTTCTCCTATGAAAAGCATGTATGAGTTTTCCTTCCATCATCTATTAGCTTGCCTAATTGATTTTTCCAATTCGTGAGCTCCTAGACAGATTTGGAATGTGCTTTATGCACTTATGGGGGATTTGCTTAGATTTAGTAAGCCTGCTTTTGACTAATTTCGAATGGCATATTCATGCATTCGAATCTCTCATGTAATTATTTATTGTGGTATCCTATGACTTCATAGGGTTGGCTATTGTACACTTATTCAATACAGATTAGTGTTCTGCTCCATTATTCAGTCTCCTTCGTGAGTAATTTGCATGTGTAATTGGCAATTGTTGTGAGTGTAATTGTTCTAAAACCTGGGTTCAATTTCCACATGGTATCAGATCCTTTGTAGATCAATTTCTCTCCTTCCAATTTGTTTTGCAGGTTTGACATCATTGACTGGGAGCATTCTGTTGACTAAAGGGACAATTTCTGAGCTATGGATCAATCTCAGAAGATCATCTTGACTCCATTTAAATTCTTTGAATGGAAAGCAGAGATGGAGATACTGTTGAGAGCGAAATTCCTCTACATAGTGACTATGGAAACAGAAGTAGAGCCCAATGCAGCTGCAGAGAAGATTAAATGGCACAACAGGAGGGATGAGGCCCATGGTCTCCTGTGTCTGAGTATATCCAGAGACCTCCTTTTCCATCTTGATGGATTGACATCACCGAATGAACTATGGGAGAAGCTTGTTGATCTTTTTGGAAATATAGATGAGATGAGGGGACATCAAATTGAAAATGAATTGATCTCCCTGAGTCTCAATAGCTTTGAATCCCTACAACTCTATTTTTCTAAGTTCAAAGAACTTGTTTTGCAGCTAAAACAATGTGGGATCAAAAAGAAGGATGATCAGCTGGTCTTGGCCATACTCTCGAAGCTTGGCCCTAACTATTCAATGTTTGTTTCGACCTTCTATTCCACAAAGTTGATAGCTCGAGCCTGGAAAATGCCTATCCTTGCAGATTTCATGGAATCTCTCACACAAGAACAAGATATATTGGTGATGATGGGCACCATCAAACCATCCAAAGACCAAGCTCTGGTTGCTGGAGATTCGAGGGTGGATTCAAAAAGCAAGAAGAAATCTAAAAATCCACCTGAGCAAAAGAGAGACAAGAACAAGTCTCCATAGGAGCCTCAAGGTTCCAAGAAGAACCCCTAGAAGAAGAAGAACAAAGGAGAAATGAGCAAGTGCACATACTGCAGTAAGGGAAATCATTCTAAAAGCTCCTGTATGAAGAAGAAAATTGACATGCTGACCCAACTTCTACAGAAGAATGGCATCTCCCTTCCAGACAGCTCAAAGAAGAGGGAAGGAGGATCAAATTCAGAAGACAGAGAGAGAGCTCATGCATTGGTTGCTGGCACATCAAGCTCACCTAGTTTCATCATTGATTCTAGAGCTTCAAGACATATGGTTTCAACCAAGGAGGAATTCACCTCACTTGACATGTCGAAAGGTACACCAATAGTACTGGGAGATGACTCTCTCACTGAAAGTTTGGGCAAAGGGAGGATTGATCTTGACCATGGTAAGTTCAGCAATGTGTTGTATGTTCCAGGTCTTGCCTCTAACCTCTTATCAATGTATTAGATGACCCACACAGGTTCTCCAAAGAAGGTCATATTCTCCCCTGATGAAGTTGAGATCACAGAGATCTCAGGTGGTAAATTCATTGCAAAAGGAGTTGCAAATCACACTTCGAAGGTATACATGTTCTCACACTTCCTACCCTACTCAAACCCCTCTGCTCTTCTGATTCATGCTAATGAGGAAAGAAAGCTTTGGCATGAAATATTTGGCCACCTAAATTACAAGTATCTTTCTGATCTTAGTGAAAAATAAATGGTCATAGGGTTACCAAAGATTAAGTTTTCCAAAGGAGTCTGTCAAGGTTGCATCCTAGGAAAACACCCAGAGCATAAATTTGAGAGAGCTATTCATGAGAGAACCTCTGCACCTCTTGAGTTGATCCATAGTGATTTTTCTGGCCCATTTCCTCATATGTCAATGTGTCAGGCCAAATATGCATTGAAATTCATAGATGACTTTTCCAAGTATTGCTGGGTTCACTTCCTGAAACACAAGTCTGAAGTTTTTGGCCTCTTCAAAGTCTTTAAGGCTTTGGTTGAAAACCAGTATGGGAGGAAACTCAAGGTCCTCAGATTTGACAATGGTGGTGAGTATGTCAAGTCTAATTTTATTTAATATTGTGCAGATGTAGGTATTCAAATGCAGCATTCTATCCCTTACACACCACAACAGAATGGTGTTGCTGAGAGGAAGAACAAATCACTGAAAGAGATGGCAACCTGCATGATGGAGGCTAAGACTTTGCCACCAAAGTACTGGGCCGAAGCTATAAACTATGAATCCTATATCCAGAATAGGGTGCCTCATAAACAGCTTGAAGGTATGACTCCTTTTGAAGCATGGAGTGGGCACAAGCTAGATGTGACCCATTTCAGGATTTTTGGCTCAAGGGCTTGGGCTAGAATTCCAACAGAAAAGAGGAAGGATTTGCAGCCCCAAAGCCAAGAGTGTATATTTGTTGGGTACTCTGAATATTCAAAAGGGTACAATCTGATCAATTTGAGCACAAAAAAATCCTTCATTGAAAGGTGTGTTCAGTTTCAAGAAGAGCCCCTAGCAGCAGTGGAAGTTGGAGAATCCTCTTCACCACCAGAACCTCTGAATGTAAGTGAAGAGATAGTTGAACATGTTGATTCTGATATGTCTGATAATGATGATTTGATTGCAGATCCTAAAATTCCTACAAGACCAAAATTGGCATCCAAGACCATTCATGCAGCTGAAGAACTAGCTAGAAATCCTAATGATCCTAGGAGGACTAGATCTCAGTTTGAGAGTGCTCTGTGCATGAAAGATCCTATGTTTGCAGATAAATGCTATCTAATGATTGAATCATATCCATAGACATATGAATATGCAGCAAATGATCCAAGATTGCAAGCAGCCATGAAGGAAGAGTTCAGCTCACTCCAGAAGAGCAACACTTGGGAGCTAGTTGATCTTCCCCCATGGGGGAAGCTAGTTCAGTGTAAGTGGGTGTAAAAAACCAAATTTTCTGCTGATGGTTCACCTCTGAAGTAAAAGGACAGATTGGTAGCCAAGGGTTACTCACAAGTTCATGGCATAGACTACAATGAGACCTTTGCACCAGTGGAAAAGACGGACTCCATCAGGCTAGCCTTAGCCATTGCAGCTTCAAAGCAATGGGAAGTACATCACATGGATGTGAAGTGTGCTTTCCTGAATGGAGATATCACTAAAGAGATATACATGTAGTAGCCTCAAGTATTTTATACTAACCCATCTCTTGTGTGCAGGCTAAATAATTCATTGTATGGGCTTAAGCAAGCCCCCAGGGCTTGGTATGCCAAGATTGATAGCTTTCTGCTATCACTGAATTTTGTTCGATGCAAATCAGATCCAAATGTCTATTTGAATCTGATTCATGGTTCATTAATGATCATTTTTTATATGTTGATGACCTTCTCATTACAGGGAGCTCAAAGGATGAGATTGCCTCCTTGAAGGATGCAATGAACCATGCCTTCTCAATGACAGATTTGGGCTTATTGAGCAAATTCTTGGGGCTCGAGATTGCTCAAACCAAAGAAGGAATCAAATTACATCAGTCCAAGTATGCCTTGGATTTTCTGAACAAATTCAAGATGAAGGATTGCAAGCCAAGCAAGACTCCTTTCCTTTCAGGAGTGAAGCTTGAAGAAGCGGATTCTTCACCTATGGTAAACAATACACTGTATAGGCAATTGATTGGATGTTTGTTGTATCTTACACATAATAGACCTGATATTTATTATGTAGTAAGTGTGGCTTAAAGATACATGGATCAGCCTCATGAGATCCATTGGAGAGCAGCCAAAAGGATCCTTAACTTTGTTCAGGGAACAAGGACACATGGGATCTTCTATAAAGCTAAATCTGATCTTGATTTGATTGGGTTTACTGACAGTGATTGGGAAGGTGACAGCACAGATCGAAATTCAACATCAGGATATGTGTTCATGCTTGTATAAGGGCCAATCATCTGGTCAAGCAAGAAACAGAGTGCCATTGCACTCTCATCTATAGAAGCAGAGTACAGAGGAGTTGTAAATGCAGCAACTCAATGTTTATGGTTGCATGGGTTACTTGGAGAGTGTGGCTTCGAATCAGAATACTCAACTACTATCTACTGTGATAATTAGAGTACCATTAAAATCTGCAATGATCCAGTTTAGAAGCAGAGAACCAAACACATTGAGATCCATATGCACTACATCAGACAACTTGTGCATGATGGCACCATTCACCTACTCTTATGTTCATCTTCAGAACAAGTAGCAGATATCTTCACCAAAGTTTTTTGTGAGAATACATTCAGCAATATCAAATCATTGCTGGGGATTGTTGATCATGCTCTAAAGCATGAGTGATGACAATATTTCCAAATTTCGTTTTACAGTCCATGTTTAAGGGAGGATTTTTCCCACTGGGTTTTTGCCTCTTTCCTTGGTTAAATGGACATGCAGTATGTAAAGGGTGACTAAGCCTTGTTGCTAGGCCCTATAATTTTCTAATATTTTACTCATAAGTTAGGATTAAAATGGGGTGTTAGAATAATCAACCCATTGTTAGCTACCTTAGACATTAATTAATCCAATTTTTGTCTTATTTGCCTAGTTTCCATATTCCACCTTATGCAAGTTGTCCTCCACACATCCATAGTGATCAAAATTGCTAAATTTGAGTCATGGAGCACTTGGGAAACCTCTTGGAATCAAATCTACTTTATTCCTGGCCCCCCTAGCGCATGTCTGCTTTTTCTGCTTTATTGCCTGCTTTTTCTGAGTTTTAAGGCAATTGTGAAAGTTTGACTAGGTGAAGTTAACTTGTTTTTTGTCCTCAAAATCCTCCACTCTTTTATCCTATGAAAAGCATGTATTATTTTTCCTTCCACCATATATTATCTTTCCTAATTGATTTTTCCAATTCGTGAGCTCCTAGACAGATTTGGAATGTGCTTTATGCACCTATGGGGGATTTGCTTAGATTTAGTAAGCCTGTTTTGACTAAATTCAAATGGAATCTTCATGCATTCGAATATCTCATGTAATTATTTATTGTGGCAGCCTATGACTTCATAGGGTTGGTTATTGTACACTTATTCAATACAGATTAGTGTTCTGCTCCATTATTCAGTCTCCTTTGTGAGTAATTTGCATGTGTAATTGGCAATTGTTGTGAGTGTAATTGTTCTAACACCTGGGTTCAATTTCCACAATTATGTGGGCCCTCTTCTATAATATTTCAAGTATCATCCTGATATCTCACCAGAGGAAGGGAGTTCTGGACATCCTTCCCATGAACAAAGGACAGAATGTACTGGAGGTTTCCATGTTTTCTATGACCCCATAGCAGAGTACATGGAGAGGTTGGGTAATGGTAATGGCTGGTCACATCTCTACTGTAAATATCAGTTTATTTGTTATTTCCTTCTTCCATTATGTATTTCATTCATGTTCATAAATCACAAAAAGGAAACAAAACTATTAGGAAAGATGCTTGATTGGCTTCATTGGAAATACGATTTCACTTAATCAAACTTATGCACTAAATTAGGTAGAGTAGGTAGGAACAAATAATATCGGTAATCATCGATCATTTCCTTCATTACTGTTTTAGTTTGTTTTCATTTTCAGCTGTGAGCATAGGTTTGCAGTCACAACTGTTCTCAGTTTCAAAATATGGCCAAGAACATGGTTTGCAGAGTGACATAACTTCGCTAAAGCAGTAGCTCAGAGCAGAATGGAGGCTTCAAAGGAAATATTGGGGACGACCCAATGGATTTGGCACTTGGTCTATGGGGGCTCTTTGCTACCTCACTGGGAGGATAGCATCCATCATGGAGCCAACTCTTAGCACTCCATTTTGCAACAGTTGATTTATGGGCCTGACAAAGTCTGAAAAGGGTCCTATTAATTTGAACACTGTGTGAGCACCCTTCGGATGATCAAAGGAATATTTTCCATGTTTTTAGACGGTCAGATAATGAAGAGAGATCAATCTACAATGGTAGGTTCCTCTGGAGGTGAAGACTTGTAGTAGCATAGACGGTAGAGATAGGTGTCATAGACCAATGATTCGGAATCATAAGGAAGAAGAGCAAAGTTAGATCGTGGTTTTGTCCAAAGATGCAGGAGAATGGTCAAAGTTTGGCATTCGAAGAGTCCATTAAAATGGGCAAACAATGAGAGGCCCAGATCAAGGCAAGGCCCAATCAATGGCTCGAAATGATTTTGCTGAGAAAACATGCTCGATGGAAGGAACTTTCCCAAATCATGAAACATGTTAAAGGATGGCACTATCTAACGGTGGAGATGAGAGCATGAGCAGATCTATGGCCCCAGTTGATTTCACAAAACAAACTTGTGTGGATAAATTCATGATTCTAAATCACGAAAAGTGGTATCGGCTATAAATATCGACAGTCACGATGAAGAAGGGAGTAGATCTACAGCTGTGGCTCTTTTCATGATCTGAACTAGCATGGACAACATCAGGGTCCCGATCCACAAATAGGTGGTAGGACCCCCTCAGATCGACGGTTGCATGGGAAGGTCGATCTCAATCAATGGGTAAGAAAACGCCTTGGTATAAAGTTGCTCGTTGTATCAAGAGAGGAGAAATTGGTGGAAAAAGTAAAGAAACGTGGACGATGGACATGAAAGGTTCCCCAAATTGGAGGGTTGAGGAAGCCTTAGGGCTGCAAGTGTCACAACTAGTGCAGAGATGACAATGGAAGGGACATCCATATGCGTAATCCACCTCTCGGTAGATTGGTCGATTCCCCAACACCATTTGTAGCATGCATACAGGTGAAATCATCCTTGTGGCAGAGTCGTATTGCATAAATACAGGCGGCTTCTGTGTGAGTTAGCCTGTGGAAGTAAGGAAAATAACCGGTGAATCCACTACTCACATGGGGCAAGGCCAGCGTGAAGTGGGAGACCATTCCGTTTCCTACATCATAAGAGCAAGGAAGCATGGGAGCATCCACTTCATGTGCTTTGCAGCATGGATCAACTATACAAGGTGGCATCCAAAAATAGTTCCTGCAGCAAATGGTTACATGCCGCAGTCAATGAGGCGACGTCACTAGATTCCTAGTAGGTAAAGAATCACCATGCCCATGCCCTCACACATGCTGATACCAAAGACACTCGATAGTATACTGAGTAGGAATGTTGACCATTCATTGCAACGGTCAGTCTTGAAGCCTTATATATATTTCCTTTGGAACGATGGGGATGAGCTAACATATTTTCATTGCACAAGATTTCATTTCGTTGCGAGTCCATAGAAGTTCGAAGGGTTTGGCAATGCCGATCTAGTTCAAAAATATTATCCGTTTGGTTTTGCTGATGGTTGGTGAGAAAATTTCCACACTCACTTGTCACCTTATTGTTCCATGCCAAGGATGACACCAGTCATCATGGACCAAACGTGAAGAGTTTTGAGAGATGCACCCGCCTTTAGATACCCGCACCTCCAGCGACGCATTTCATGGACATTCACTCCCCTTAGGTGTTTTTCCAAGGACACCTGATACCATCGCTACCTCCAAAGACTCCATTAAAGGATACAGTCTTGGATTGATCTCTGTAGGAGCATTTGTTTGGATGCGAGCATTAAGGGTCTAATACCTACACAACCTAGTTTGTAAATTCCACTTTCCAAGGGTGATGGGGATGGTGGAGGTATGCACCACCTTATTTCCTGTGGGAGAGCCCACCTCACTAGAGGTGAGGAGTACAAGAATGAAAAGACACCACAAATGCTTTCCTCGGCCAGGAGAAATGCGACCCTTCTTCTAGACCTGACACCTAATAGTGTTACCCAGAGAGGAAGGAGGTGGCAGATGAGGTTGAGTAAGGGAAAGATGAAAACTGCCCTACTAGTGTTTTTTATGTAATTGTAACTTTGGAATGTATTCATTCGTATATCTTATGTATTGTACCTCAATTTTTATTCTAGGATGTGTCTGTAATGTAATTGAGTCATGTCATACCTTGATCTTTATTCCGGGAAGTTTCTATAATGTAAACAAGTCATGTCAAGTCATTGTGGGTAACCCTCTTATTGGTCAAGGGTTAAAGTCCCCGTAGTTGTGGGGCCCTAGGGTTATTAGACTATCCTAGAGAATTCGACCCTAGGTGATTCATTGTAAGTCGGGGAAATAGTCCCCACTGTTGTGTTAAGGATAAACCTCCTTGTTGGTTGGAGGAGGCAAAGTCCCCACAAGTTGTGGGGCACTAGGGTTATTAGACACTCCTAGAGATGTCGACTCTAGTAAGTAATTGTTGAGTGAGGACAACATGTTGGAGTGGGTTTCAAGTGAATGAAAGAATATAAATATAGAGTGAGCCTCTCTATTTATCACACACACATTCACTCAATGGGGTGCATGAGTGAGAGGAGAAGTTGTTGGGACAAGAGAGAGACTACTACTGTCGGGATATTATCATCTTTATGTTTTCAGGTTTTACTTTTGTTGTTGATTCTATCTCTGAGGAAGTTGCGGGGTTTTCTCCTTTATGGTTTCCCAGAGGAAAATTCTTTGTGTCTCTTGTCTCTTGTGTTTATTGTTGTGCATGTTATTCTCTTAGTTAAAGATCCTAAGATCATAATGCTAGCTTGAATGATAAAAATATAACATGGAATCAGAGCTTATCTCAGAAGAAGACATTATGCAGCTGCAGAATATAGGGCTTCTTATGTTTTGGGTCTCTCTCCACAATCCATCAGCAAAAGTATGCTAGGCTGACTCTCCATTGAAGGGCGCATCTTTCTATCGAAGCAGAATTCGATTCCGAGCATTTTCAGTTTTTGGTGCGGGAAATTAGGGATTCTTACAGAAGAGGAATTTTTGAGTGAGCCCACATAGGATTTATCTCCTCATCAAAATAAAATTTTAGATACCTAGATCAATATTTTTGGTTGGGTGAAACTCCGGGAAATTCAAACCCTAGTTTGACCTCGAACTGGAAAAACCCTAAATACTAAAACGGATAAGTTTTGGTACATTCCCTATATCTTGATATGGGAAAAGGATCATGAGTGTAAAATTGTAGAGGTTGAATATAAATTCCTGATGTACACTGTATCCAAAATTCACCCTTGGATTCAGTATATTCTGGGAGATATGATCCCTCCAAGTTAGGGTTCCAGCCTCTTCCAAGATTCATCCCTAAACAGGACACCTAGGGAGAATTGCTATATCTTGGGATACAAAGGTCCAAATGATATTTCCAAATATTTTCTAGAATGGGCACGGAATTTAATTTGTGTAGTATGATTTTAATACCTAGAAGATGCAACAGTGACATGTGGCATCCCATACAACTTCGCTATTCTGAACAGTCCTGTAACAGGTCACCTTGGGAACATGATCATAAGTCCCAATTGGTGAAACCAATTCTACTGAAACCTATGGAGTTGGAACAATGACATGCAAGGATACCTTAGTACAAAGTTTCATACACACAGGAGCATTAATTTTGGAGATACCGCAGAAATAGTAACAGGTATTTCTGCAGAAGAAATTGGAAAACTAGGGATTCCTGTTCCGGGAGCTTTCCTCCACTATTTTCAGAAAAGGAGTACATTGGACAGCTCAACATGAACAACCTCTTATCCAACTTAGCATTTGGATAAGAAATTATGCTATTATGAATGAAGAAGATGATGAATTTGAAGGCTCAAGAAGGAGTCTACCCATGAAACAAATAAAGATAAGTATTAAATTGTCATTTCATGATATTGTTTTGTTATGCATTTGTTTATATTCAGTTAATGTATTATGCATGATAGAATGTTTACATTAATGACAATATACTATTTATATGCATGTGATGGGTAAGTATCTCATGATGCTATACAAATCTCCATTTCTACTTATCGAGAATGAAACCTCTTTACTGACATATTGGATTAGTGCACAATCTCAATGTTGTCTCGGTAGAGATGGAAGGCATCTAGAAAAGTTTCTGTGAGATATGGATGAATGTTGTATTGGCTAAAATAGTTGCATAATCATATATTTATGCATAATAATTTTCCATTATGAATATGTCTTATGAAATTTTTCTAACCATACAACTAATGCATTTGACTCGTAGGAAAGATCGCATACATAATTGTCTACAAGCAAAGAAGAATGAGACTTGTTCCGAAGAACAAGTGACGACAATTCAAGATGAAGAATAATATTACGAATGCAGCAACATCATTGATGTAGAACCTTCCATCTATGAAGAAGTAACCAAGAAGAAAGGGAAGACCAGTTCAAGAAGAATGATGTCTAGGATGCAGTATCGATACATAAATGGAAGTTCACAGTTCCATCATGCAGTAGATGGAAACATCGTGGGATACAAGGCAAGATTCGTAGCACGAGGCTTCTCATGAAAAGAAAGCATAGACTATGAAGACACATTTGTATCCAGTGGGAGTTGAGACACATTACAGGTAGAATCATGTGTGCAAATGAAAGAAGATCTTGTACGAGCTCAGAAGACACCCATGGGATAACACATACATGAGGAGTTTGATGAAGATCTTAACCTTTTCTACAAGGTTGAAGATGAAATCCTATAGAGGATGACAAGCTCACAGATGGGTGCAAGAAGAAATTTTGAAAAGGTTCAAGATAGAGGATCTTAGTATCCATTGATCCTAGATGGATACATAGAATATTAGTAGCAGAGGAAACTACTTGTCACTCCAGTACAGAATGTTTCAGTGCATAGAGTATGGAAGATAGAGGGAGTATGATGCTTCAGAGGGAGTGACTGCAAAAGATCCTAAGGTTCGACATGGTATGACAGGATGGATAGATTACTGATGACTTTAGGCTTTACTGAGAGTAAAGTGAATTCCAACCTTTTCTTAAAGGTTGAAGGCAGAAGACCAGTGATCCTCCTGTTATGTGTCGATGCACTATTTTCTAGGCATGGAGTTGTGGACAAGGAAAGTATTCAGTAGAGATCCTGAAGAGGTCCAAGATGATGGACTGCAAGGCCATGACCACACCTATGGCATCAAACATGAAGCTATTGAGTGATTCTTCATTAGAGATGGTTGATGCTACGATGTATCGTCAGATGATTGGGTCCTTAATGTACCTGACGAATACAAGACCAGATATTTGCTTTGCTGTGAACACATTGAGACATGTTCACCTAATGGTTGTAAAACATGCAGTAAGGTACCTAAGGGGTACAGTTTATTATGGACTCAAGCATGAGGTGAATCAAAAGATTAGCCTGGAAGGTTATGTTGATTCAGATTGGGCAGGAAGTGCACTTCAAGGTGTTGCTTCAGTATGGGATCATGTGTGATATCTTGGTTTAGCAGGAAGCAATCCTATGTGGAACTGAGTACAACTGAAGCAGAGTATGTCGTAGCTTGTTCAGCTAGTTGTGAGGAAGTATGGCTGTAGAAGCTACTATCTGATTTATTTGATCTCCATATGGATGCTACTTGTATACATTGCGACAACCAGAGTTGTGTGAAGTTGTTGAAGAACTTGGTGTTCCATGACAAGTTGAAGCATATCGAGATTAAGTATCACTATATCAGGGATAAGGTACAGAGAGGAGCAATGAAGCTCCAGTATGTTGCGATGGAGGAACAAATAGATGATGTGTTGACAAATCCGTTGGCTAGGGTAAATTTTGAGTACTTCAGGGAGAATCTTGGTGTTCTCCAAGTCAAGGTTTCCTCCAAAGGGAAAAATGATGAGACCCAAAGCCATTATGACATGAGAGGATTGGTTTCTTCCATGGTCAGATGTAAGGGCTGATTAATCCTGTCATGGTGAGAGGATTGGTTCCTTCCATGTCAGATGTGAGTTCTAAGCCATTCTAATGTCACTATAGGATTGGTTCCTACATGATCAGAAGTAAGCACTAAATTCCATTCTGGGAATGGAGGCGTCTGGTCAGTTACCAGGTAACTCAGTTTGGGACTGGGGGCCATTCTGATATGTTTGTAGGATTGGTTCCTACATGATCAGATGTGAGTGCATGCCCTTTTGAACATGCATGTTGGATTGGTTCCTCGCATGTGTCGAATGTAAGTGCAAATCCCTTTCGAACATGCATGTTGGATTGATTCCTCACATGTGTCAAATGTAAGTTAGAGCCTTTTTTAACATGCATGTTGGATTGGTTCCTCGCATGTGTCGAATATAAGTGTTGATCCTTTCTAACATTGGTTGTCAGATATAAGTGCAGAGCATTTCGGCATGGAGGATTGGTTCCTCGCATGGCTGAGTGTAAGTGCTAAGCCATTCCTACATTGGTTGACGGATGTGAGTGCTGGGCCTTTCTGACAAGGTTGTGGGAGGTGTTCCCACATGGTCAGATGTGAGTGCTGGGCATGCCTTTCTGATATGATTATAGGATTGGTTCCTACATGATCAGATATAAGTGTTGGGTGGGCCATTCTAGCTTAGGGTCAGATATAAGTGCTGGAAAAGACCTACACAGAGGGTAGGCCTACAACCAACATGAAAAAGGGATGGCTCTGTAGAAATTCCTGTGATGAGAAGAATCAAGAGATAGCACCTGTGATGATGATCCAATAGATATGTTCCATACCAGAGATGATATAGATCCAGTGATGATATAGATCCAGTGCTGATGATCCAGATCGAGTGATGATCCAGATCCAGTGATGATGATCCATATCGAGTGATGATCTAGATCCAGTGATGATGATCCAGATCAAGTGATGATCCAGATTCGATGATGAAGATGACTTGAACATGAAGATGACTTGAAGATGGAGATGAATTGAAGGTGAAGATGACAAGGACTTAATGATGATCTAGATGATACAGAAAAAGAAGAATTGTACTGATAAATTGTGTCGAGAGAATACCTTCCTAGTTAAGACGGAGTGTTGATGTAATTGCAACTTCAGAATGTATTCATCTATATATCTTATGTATTGTACCTTGATGTTTATTCTGGGATGTGTCTGTAATGTAATTGAGTCATGTCATACCCCGATGTTTATTCCGAGAAGTTTCTATAATGTAAACAAATCGTGTCAAGTCATTGTGGGTAACCCTCTTATTGGTCAAGGGTTAAAGTCCCCACAGTTGTGGGGCCCTAGGGTTATTAGACTATCCTAGAGAATTTGACCCTAGGTGAGTCATTATAAGTCAGGTAAATAGTCCCCACCATTTTGTTAAGGATAAACCTCTGTGTTTCCCGGAGGAGGCAAAGTCCCCACAAGTTGTGGGGTGCTAGAGTTATTAGACACTCCTAGAGATGTTAGCTCTAGTAAGTAATTGTTAAGTGAGGCCGACATGTTGGAGTGGGTTTCAAGTGAACAAAAGAATATAAATAGAGAGTGAGCCTCTCTATTTATCACACACACATTCACTCATTGGGTCGCATGAGTGAGAGGAGAAGTTGCTGGGACAAGAGAGAGACTACTGCTGTCAGGAGATCATCTTTATGTTTTCGGGTTTTACTTTTGGTGCTGATTCTATCTTTGAGGAAGTTGCAGGGTTTTATCCTTTATGATTTCCTCGAGGAAAATTATTTGTGTCTCTTGTATCTTTTGTTTATTGCTGTGCATGTTATTCTCTCAGTTAAATATCCTAAGATCATAATGCTATCTTGAATGATAAAAATCTAACAAGTGTGTGCCCATGCAGAGAGCCACATTTGAACACGAAAAAAACACACACTTTGGACATAGAAAGGGAATTATACTAACTCATCAGGATTGCTAAAAGGTCCAAAACCCAGTAAATGGTGACTCAACTAAGAGCAAACGAAAATGCGTCATACTGAGAATCCACAACAGTAGTCCAACACGTCAAGCTATCACTCGGGCTAAGCGCACCCACTAGCTCCATGATGTTTATTCACATTTGTAAATTGTGGCAATAGTTCCACTCTCTAAACTGTTAACGTTTGATTGTGACTGGAAATAGTTTTAGGTTTGTTTCAGAGAGTAATCTCAGCACTGAAATAGTATAAATACACTCCCGATATAGGGAGATAGGAGTTAGTTGGTTATTGGGAAAATTTCAAGGGTTGAGGTTCTCCATTGTAAATAGTCCCTGATTTTTCGTGTTATGAATAAATTTGTAGAGGAAGGATTGTCTTTCAAGGTAGAGATTCATGTTTCATTGCTTCTTTCAATATGCAATATCTTTACATGAAATATTCTTCATGTTTTCATTCTAGTTTGTTAATTTATTTCATGACTGAAATGAGTGTATAACAATTTGGAATTCATACATGCTATGCTTTGTCTGTTGTTTCAGACATTCATTGAGTTTTATTCTAAATTTACGTAGAATTAATCTCGTTGGTGCTCTACGTGATGGACTGTTCCCTCTCATCTACTAATCACCCACTAAATATCTCTTGATTGCAATATCGACGTCTATCTTGCCTCTTTTTGTAAATTCATTCCATTCTTTACCTCCCGCAAAATGTTCCCTACTCGAACCTTTGACTCCATTGCCCAATCTCCCTTACTCTGATAGTCCCACCTACCTCTTACATTAATGCACCCATTCCATTCAGGAGTCTAGCCTCCTGACCGTTCTTGATCAAATATCCTACGTGAAGTAAACTTGAAAACAAGCAAGGGATCCCTCTCTGACTGTGCAAGGCCAGAGTCCTGGGAGAGAGCACTTTTTTCTGCCCAACCTATGGCAACGATCCTAGCGCTAACACTCTCGATAGGAACATTGGGGTACAATGAAATAAAATATATAAAATATACAAGTGAATACAATCCGAAGTTCCAAATACATCAACGCAGATGTCTATGAGCAGAGTTCATAGTATGTGTCAAGCTCAATAAAAAATGAAACATATGTCTTTGAGCATAGTTTATTTCTAGTTTTAAGCTCGTTAAAAAATAAAAATTGTCCCCCAACATAGTTTAATTATGGTTTCAAGTTCCACTCCTCAAGCATAGTTTACCTTTTGGTTTCAAGCTTGCATAAAAATGAAACCATTTATGAGCATAGTTCATTTTCTATTTCAAGCTCAGTCAAAAATGAAAGTCTTTCTCAAGCAAAGTTTACCTTTCGGTTTCAAGCTTGCGTAAAAATGAAACCATGTTTCAAGCACAGTTCTTTCTTGTTTCAATCTTGTGTAAAAATGAAACATTTCATCCCTTTGAGACGAGTGTTCCATCCTTTTTAGGACTGGAATCTTCTTTTCATCCACCTTTAGATCCTCTTTCTTCTTTGGTCTCTAGTGAAATTTTTCTTAGTAGTAGACAAGAGTTTTATGTATGGTAAAGGAAACATAGTAGGTGGATGAAACAAATATTAGGGGGAATGTATTCAACCTCTTTATGTTGAAGTTGAGTGACCAGATAGTTTTTACTGGGGGAAATTACCAACCACTAAACATAATGTTGGGAAAATACCCATCAATGGAACTCATTTTGAGCATACTTTCTTTTAGTTTTGAGCTCGTTAAACCATGAAACGACCCTTTGAGCATAGTTTTTATTCTATGTAAAGCTTGTTTAAAAAATGAAGCAGATACCTTGAGCATTTTTCCAACTGATATTCAAGCTCGTTAAAAACAGTAAGATGGTGTTGAGCTTACTTTTTATTTTTTGTGCTCTGTTTAAAACATGAAAAGTGGTTTGAGCTTACTTTATCTCTTTTTTGTGCTCTGTATTTAAACATGAAAATTTTTTCGAGTGCGTTTTATACCTTTGGTGTGCTCGTTAAAAAATTAGTGAAGAGGTATCGAGTATACTTTTATTGTTTTTCATACTCGTTAAAATTGTATTATGAAAAAGGAACCCTAATGAAGTATTCTTTAAGCTCTTTCAGGACTCCTTAAATGTGAAAATATTGTCAAGTGAACTTTTCTTCTTCACGCTCGTGAAAGTACTTGAAGAGTCATCTTTCCAATGATAGTTTATCTCTTTTTCGGTTCGGATTGACTAATTACGAAAAAATAATACTCTAGTTGATTTCAAGCTAGAAGAGTTCTCTTGGGAATTATTTTATACTTTTTCGGGCCCTAGGGACTATATCATATGAAAAAGGACCTTTTTGGATTCTTCTTCCATTTTGGTTCAGACTCTCTAAGCATGAACGATACCGAGTTAACTTTCAATGGACTCGTTAAATTAAACACTGAGAGACCCTCTTTTTGGGAATGAACCCCTCATTTCTCAGGTTCATGAAACATATGAGAATGGAATTATCTTAGGATAAGCTACCATGAGTGTTTTTTACTCTCTTTGAACTCATAAAAATGAAAAATAGGCGCTCATTAATGATGATGGGGAAATTAAGGGAAGGGAAATATATCATTTGCAGTAATGGCAGTTATTAGTCACCTTTGAACATGGCACTTGTCTGCATTTCATTCAGTCAATTGAGTATTCAGCTTGCTTCCAAGTCGATCCACTTTCATGAGTCATGTCACTCCTTTGAGTCTTTCAAATAATGCATCATCCACCGTCACATTATGTCTTGGTATCCACCTGGTCAATTCAATGCTGCCAAGTCTTCGTTCATGCCGCTTGATCTTCAAAGGGAAGTCATGCTGACATTTTGCATCTACAGTTAAAATTTTGTGTCAGTTACCTTTGAGTTGGTCCTATGGTTACATCATACTCAAAATTCCATAACTTTCTTCTGAGTTTCGTGTTGTCGATGTGGGATTCATCATGGCCCTCCTTCGATGAGACTATTCCTGTCAACTTCGGTTCATCATCCAGGAATCGGTCTTAGAAACAAACAACAAGTACCTTGATATCTGTATGCATTAATGACATATCCTCTCACTTTTTACATAGGTTTACATCATTGACCTTTGATCAAAATATTCAACTAATTTTTTAACATTAAATCATCTATTCATGCTCAGGAGATTGTACTAGGGTACCTTGGGAATCATCGACATCAATGGTGATCTCCCTCACACTTGTTAATGATTATCATCATTGACCGGTAATTAAGTCATTTCTACCATGTTCAACATAAAGACATTGCAATCACATGGATAGAATCATACTTTTTGGAAGACGATATGATGACCCTGGGTATCTATTAAGCGCTAATTTCTTTCCCCAGGTTGCGATGGAATATTTCTATGAGTCCTAGAATGGATCCACATTTGTATGGTCGAGGTTGTGCTCAAATTTGGATCCATTTGAAATATATCTACATTGTATGTCTAGTATCTAGTCCAAGTTTTAGTCTCTTGCACATGGATCTGCATTATATTCTAGTAGCCATGATTATTCATCTCTCTCATGGATCTGCCTTGTATTGGTCTACAGCCATGATGAGGAGTCATTTGGATATGAGTCAAAAGTGGTGATGTATTGCAGAAGCCAAGTTGATGATGATCTCCAATCAAGTGATTTCTTTCCTCGAAGTGCTAACTTGTTCTTACAAATATCTCACCTATCGTATCCCTCTATCCTAATGCTTTGGGGGGCATTCTGTTACACACAATTTTCGTCACCATCGTGTACTGAGAACCAAAACACCAAAAATTGCCTCAATTCCTCAAGTGATGAAGCTAGACCCTAGATAGGACTCATATTTTCATACCTGAGTCCACCACCGCCTTTTTCCCTTTATGCAATGAGTGTTACCCTCATCACTAAAACCTCATTTCAATTAAAAATGAGCAGTGCCACCACCTAATCCCTTTGTGCAATAATATGTGCATCCCTTGTAACGCTCTGACTCCATATAAAAATAGCTATGCTTGAGTTCTAAAAGGAAAAAGAGAATATTCATGAAGCTTCTCGAAGATCAGCTTCATGGCACCCTCATCCCTACTCTTGTGGACCACCTGGACTCGAGATCCCCCTTAGTAGGATCTCCCTTCCACCTCATCCACCATTTACTCAACCATCCCTGTCCTACCAAGGGCTATAAGTATTGGTTAATCCCCCATGGGTTGGAGGAGGAAAGTTATGTTGTTGCACCTAAGTTCTGACCAAATATAGGGTGAGCATAGAGAAGATAAGTTGAAGCTTTTAGGATAAGACTTGGCATGTGAAGAGGCATCACAACACTAAGGCACAATGGTTGTAATATCTCTTCTTTTATGTTAATGCAATGATGGTTCCTTTCCCATAAAATTTATTGTGTTATGATCACTCATTTTGTTATCAATATCCTTAACGTCACTTATATATATTTGTATATCATTTTATGGTATTTTTTTATCTTGTATGTTGTTTGATGTGTTTATTGCAGGTATATCTATGGATATCTAACACAATAGAAGGTTGATACATTATACTGCATTATGGGTAAAAGACTCATTCCAGACATCTATCAATTCTAGGGAAAGTGCTTATCATTGTTATCACTCATTTGTTCTAGCTATGAAGGATTCAATCTAGGGAAACAACTCCTGTCCACAGGAAGTAAGAATTTCCAACAACAAATCATCTCTTTCATGTGATGTACTTTCCTCATAATGAAAGCATTGTCACTATCAATCAGCTGGCATTTCTTGACCCCTATTCCTACCTGACTAGAGACCAATTCTATCCTTTGTTAATTCCTAGTGTTTTGGTAGACACTACCCCACCATGGGTATATTATGTGGCCTCATATCCCTCATGTCCAATTTCTACTAAGAATAAGCCATTGCATTCATGGTTATATTCTTAGGACTCGGTCCCAATAGTTTACCAAGTGATCTATCGAATGAGGACTTTGGTGCCTTCTCTCCACCCTATTGATTCAATTCGATTTTTAGACATGTACTCTATCTGGGATGATCTACTTCCTTTCGATGAAGTCTTCCTAGAGTTTGTGATAAAGTCTTACCTTATTATGGATGTTGATTTAGTTGTGGTTAAGTACAACCCTAATTTTCTTAGTGATTCCAATCCTCTTGTTGATCAATCTTCTTATGTTTGCATTGTTGAATCTTTGGACTCTCCCATTGAGCATCAAGTCAGTGATCCTTATGATTTTGATTATGCTTGCATATTTTTCTACTCATGTGATACTGAGTTTGTTTCTATAGACTCTATCACCCCTATCAACTTTATATTTCCTCTTAAGGTTGATCTTATTGATTATAAATCCCCAAGCCTATCCATTACAGATTCTTCTTCGGTGTATTCTGCCTTGAATACACCTTTTGTGGAAGATATAAAAGTTGCAAGTGTTTCTACCAAAGTGACACGTATCAAGCCTCTTATTCTGAATATGATCTTGATATTGTTGTTTCTTGGATATAGGATTCTTACTTGGATTCATGTTTACTAGCCTCACCCTTTTGTTCAAGTTGTAATTGCATTTGCGTGTACCTTGCTTGCACTTATGAGTCTGATGTCGTATTCCACACTTTTAGCTCATTATAAGCTCTCATCTCTGCTCTCATCATCTCTTAGCTTTGTATCATTTTTTTGCTGCAACTTGACACCTTTTACCTAGAGGAGATGTCCCCTGAGTGTCCTTATCTTGCTCGCTTTCCTTGCATTATGCTTAGGTCTGTTCTTTGCGCTTGGAACTAGTTATGCATGCCTCTGACACTCGTCTCCTCGCATTTAGAGAATTATTCTTGCTTTCCTTCAATCTCTTTAAAAACAACAAGGAGGCCACAAGTTGACTTTTCTGGGATTGTTAAAACTTTACGTGAACTGTATGGAGTTACCTTTAAGCTCTGGTCTGACTCCTTAAACATGACTATATTGTTGATTTCGAGCCTCCCTTAAAACTCGTTAAAGGATGTGAAGGAACATCCACATAGGTATAAGTTTATCCCTTTTTCGGGCCATGTGTATTACTTACGAGAAAGGAATACTCTAGTTGTTTTTTACTAGAAGAGTATCTTCAGGTATAGTTTTATCTCTTTTTCGGGCCTAGAGGACTAACTTTACAAAAAAAGGAACATGTTTGAGCTTACTTTTCTCTTTTTAATGCTCTGGTTTAAACTATGAAAAAGATTTTGAGTGTTCTTTATTCCTTTTTCATGCTCTCTTAAACCCTAGGACAAAAACATCAAGTGATCTTGATGTTCTTCACACTCTTTAAAAATAATTTGTTATGCTTTCTTTTGAAGGAGCATCAGTTTGGTGATAGTTTACCCCTTTTTTGAACCTTTCTGGCTAACTACAAAAAAGGAATACCTTAGTTCTCCTGAACTAAGATATTTCTCCTCTGGATTGTTTTATACGTTTTCGGATTTAGGACACTCAAATTAAGAAAAAATTCCCCCTAGAGTCTTCTTTGGAGTTTTCAACCTCTAAAAACTATGAAAACACCATCAAGCATGCACTAATTTGGGCTCGTAAAATCCATGAATCAATACATTATCAAGCATTCTTCTCTCTCTTCTTTGAGCTTGCCAACAATGAAGAAGGTCCCGAGTTTGCTTTCTTGGACTCGTCAAACCTTGACAAGAAATAGGGAAAGGGAAGTTCATTCAAATGTATTTTCTATCATGGAAACAAGTCTTGTCTTATTGAACAAAGCACTAGTTTTGAGTCTATCAATAGTCAGGTTCTAGTTTTTTTCCTTAGGATTAAGCCTGATCTCAGAGTTTTACTCCTCCAGTTGGTCACTTTTCCAATTATATGGAGAATTTGGCAATGTCTCCTACATTGCAGATTTGTATCATTGGTTCCTTTGTGTCAAAATATTCATAAGTCACTATTGTGTTGTCCTCACCATTCAAGGATAAAACCTTTGTCAGCCATTCTGTAGTTTCCTTGACCTTTTATGCCAGCCACTCTCTGGTATCAGTTCATTACGTCAAGTCTTTGTAGGTCCTTGTTGCAAAATTTTGTACCAATTCCATATCTAGTCAGTCTTTGAATTACCTCATGTTGGATGATGGAGCATTCCTTAATGCCTTCCTTCCAATGAATATTTTCCTATCGATGTCAACACATATGTCTCTGGGAATGATATTTATATTTTATGAGAGTAACTTGGGGATTGCAGTCATGAGTGGAAATTTCCCTCACTATTGGGTAGCAGGAATACATTAATGTTTCCTACTCGATGGATTCTTCAAGTGTACGACTTCAGGACTTTAGAATGTACTAGGTACCTTGGGCCCATTTTCATTAATGGTGGTTTCCATCGCATTTGTTAACGGTTCTCATCAATGTTCAGTAATCAAATGGTTTCCTCCATGTTCAACTTCAACTCCTTTATTTCCATGGTTAGGATTTGTGCCTTTGTGCAGTTTGGATTGAAGACCTTGGGCCGACAGTAGCATCATTATCGTTTTCTATTACCTAAGTTGTGCAATACCCTGTCACACTTTATATGACATTTTCTAAGACATATATCCACCTTGTATTCTTGTGGTTATGATCGATTACTGAGCATGGATCCACCTTATTCATTTGTGGCCATGAATCCTTTAGATTTTATATGGCACATTTTTGCATATTGTGCGACAATGATAATTACATCAACTATACACATGTGGGATCCACCAATATCTTTATGGAAATTATTTGTATATGGACATGTATGTCCCAAATATCATTTGTGTCTGACATTTATCTCTGTTTCAGGTACCTCTATTCGAGCCTATGATTTTGGATCCTCCATCTCTTCAAATTCTCGTCTCAATCGCTTCCTTTTAATAATGTATTTTGGATATTGTCTTACCCTCTAACCTCATACATTATGGGGCATCTTTTATAGCCCAAAATGACACTTCTCCATTTGTGACAACTTTTACATGTTTTCATCGCATGACGACACTTCATGAAAACTCTTGTTAGTCACTTTAAAATACACCTATAATGGATAGGCCATATCTATAGTTTTGTAACTTCATTTCACCTCTTCTCTAGACTATTAGCAATATATCAGAGCAAGGAAAAACTTTCCAGAAGACACCAACCCATGAAAATGCTTGGAAATAACCTAAAAATGGATTTTTTGAGCCACTCATGAATTTTCCTAAGAAAAATTGCATGCCACTCACCCTTTGCTTAATTAAACCCATGAGTATAACGTGAAGTGGCCAAAAAAAATTAAAACATGAAAAATATTGAAGTTGAGGTGGTTTGGGTGGTTTTGGAACTGCTCCTTCGGTTGTAACCTATCCCTATTTGACCCTAACTCTTCAAAATACTATATAAGAGAGGGAGAGGGTTCCATGAAATGGGACTTAACCTTTGCATTGTTATGCTAGTGAAATTGGGACTCTCATCCCCCCTACCTTTTCCCTAGCAATCATATTTGTTGCAAATCTTGGAGGCTAAAGAAGCAGGAGATCCGAATCAAAGGTTTCACGAGGTGCCTTGCATGAGGAGAAGGTATATATTTTACTTATTCTTTTGATTAATAAATATTTCATGATTTTCCCTTTCCAAATAATTGTTTGATAGATGTTATATCTCTATTTATGACTATATGTTGATGAGTATCATATTAGTTTTTCATGTTATCTTGATTATCATTGCTATATATGTGGTTAATTTGGTTTGAGGAAGGTTGAAGCTTGTTTTTTAGGTCTCTTGGATTGAAGAGCAAGAGGAGCAAGAGGAAGGCTAGAGAAATCTTGGATCAACCTTCGGTCTATAAGGTATGAACCCTTCTACCCCTTAAAACTTGTCTATATTTATACTTTCAATACCTTTCTATATCACTCTTTATACCCCTAGTACATCGGTAGCCTAACCCCAACCATAGGAACACTTTCCCTAACAACACTACCTCCAGAGCATCTTTAAACATATCAGGCAAATTGGAATATTTCCTCTCTCTCAACAATAAATCAAAATCATTGTCAAATGCATCATCATAGTGTAGTTTTGCAAATCCTACAAGGGGTTTAATGTTAGCTGGTATTACATTATAAACCCTCATAAATCTAATAGAAAATTCATGCACATACTCAAAATTCCCTTTCTTTAAATTGTTGTATTGGGATAAGCTCTTTTTATCTTCCCACCTATCCATAAAAAGAGTTTGAAAATCCTTAAAAGTAGTTATAGATCTTACAGGAATATCCTTAAACCACCTCTTTGCTTCCCCTAATAATTTTTTTTCAAACGATCTCTTTTTTTGCATCATCATAATCTACCTCTTCTAAATCAACGAAATCATCAAATCTATCCATATGCTATATGGTTGTGAATTTTCCCTCCACGTCAAATAATGTAATACTCTTAGAGTAATTATGTGGAAGGTAATGTAAAATAGCAGGAAGAGGAAGTGGAGAAAACCTACAAGCCATGGCCCTAGGAGGGTTTTGAGCAATATGAGGATTTTGAATAATACTAGAAATTGGTGGTTGAGGAGTTTGTATTATTAGATTTATTTCTTCTGTTTTCACAATGTTGTGGAGATTTTTCCATAGTGAATCTAGAATATAAGACTGAAGTCTATTTGGATTGATCGCAGCTTGGTTTAAATCTAATTCATATTTATATCTTGAAAGAGACCATTCAAAGGTAGATAGGAGGAAAACTAGGGAAGAAAATAAACCTTCCACTTCTTCCTCAACCGATGAAGAAATTGATATAATGATGAAAACCATGGAGAGGTTGATGGATAGATTAGCATTGGATAATAGGCATGCAAAAAAAGATCAACCCAAACCACCAATCAGGAATCCCAATTTCAGGAGACCTCCTCCCCCCTCATAGATTAGGAAGAGAGATCAAAGAAATACCAGGAATGTCGAGGACCAACAGTTAATACCACCATTTACATAGAACTTTGTAGATGAGGAATAAGAGAATGGTCCCATGGATAATAATATACACCATTTTTATTATCTAGACTCTGAAATTTATCTCACCAAAGAGGAGCATAATATGTTTTCTCGGGAAGATGAGTGTAATACCCTTGAGTTGGAGATAGAGCAATTACCAAATAGGATATCAAAATGCTATAAATGATTTCCACAAAAAAATAAATTTGAGAAGTAGATATGTAGTTATAAATAAAGAAAGTATTCCTCCAAATCAGCCTTCTAGTAGTAGACAAAAGATATAAAAACAAAAATAAAATAATGTACATAAGGTTCCTGAGAACAAAAAAGAGATGTCAAAAGAAAACAAAAAACATATTCCAATAGAGAGTGACATAACGGTTTCCTCCTTTAGTTTACAGATTGAGATATTCAAGATAAATATTTCCATTCCTTTCAATGAGTTGTTGAAGAACAATGAATATAGAGAAAATATTACCAGAATGGTTAGAACTGATGGAAAATGCCAGCCATATACACTAGACTTGACAGATGATGCCCCAACAATAGTTAGTGGTCCCAGGATAGAAGATACTAATGAAGAAGATGTTCCACCTTTCCATGTTAGCCTTAATGTTCATGATATGATCTTACATAATCCTATGTTGGATTCTAGTGCATCACATAATCTCATGCCAATAGTGGTGGTTGAAATTCTGGGATTAGAAACTACAAAGCCTTACAAAAATTTGTTCTCATTTGATTCCAAAAAAGGAAAATGTTTGGGGATAATTAAATATTTGGTAGTTACTCTTACACAGATCCCTGCCAAGAGTATCATCATGGATGTGATGGTGGTTTATATTCCTCCAAAATTTGGTATGTTGTTATCTAGGTCTTGGGATTCAAAGCTCAAAGAAAATTTGTAGATGGACATGTCTTATGCAACAATTCCTTTGTTAGGAGAACATAAAAGATTATACAGCAAAAAGAGATTGGCATATGTGGTGAGTAGTCAAGATAATCCCAATAATCATCCCATATATGTTGTTGATACTAATCTGGGAAATTCTATCTTTTTCAATGATTCTCATATTGAACAAGACTTTCCAGTAGTAGATGGATGGAAAGAGGGAAAAAAATTTTCTACGAGGCAAGAATCATTGGAACAAAAACAAAATGATGAAGGGGTATGGACAATGTACTTTGATGGATTAACAAGTAAGGAGGGAGCTGGTGCAGGTATTTGGATTGTTTCTCCAAATAAATATTCTAAAGTGTATTATTTTAAATTGACATTTGAATGTACAAATAATGTAGCAGAGTGTGAGGCTTTGTTACTAGTATTAAATGTCTTGAAGTAATTAAAAGCAAAAAGAATAGATGTATTTGGAGATTCAGAATTAGTGGTGAATTAAGTGAATGGTAGCTATCATATGAAACATCCCACAATGAGGGATTATAGAAATGAAGTTTGGGATATGATGGGAATTTTTTTTATTGAACATAGATTCATAGTAATTCCCAATACAAAATCAGATAGCTGCTTCTTTGGTCACTACTACTGGGAATGTCAAAGTTCCTATCTATTCTAACAAAAAGTAAAAGATTGAAGTTGTAAATAGACCTTCCAACTTTGACAATTCTAAGTATTGGAAAGTGTTTGAATATGATTTACAGATAAAGATATTCTTAGAAATGTCATATGAGTTTTTTAATACAAATATTGATGCATAAAATCAAAATTCAGAAAATATTCAAGATGATGAAGAGGTTGTAGATGAGAATGTTGAACATAAAAATTTGAAAAATATGATTCGAGGTAAGGATATTATTTAGTTGAAAAGTAATCATATTCCAAAGCGCCTTATACCTCTAGAAAATTTATTTGATCATAATGATGTAGCCAAAGATCCTAAAGTGTATCCCAATGAAAATTATATTTAGGATCAAAATATTGGAACGGAGGATTCTCCTAAAATAGTGAAGCTTTCAAAAACCCTGCCTGTAGAAGAAAAGAAGAGATACATTGATTTGATGAGAAAATTCAGTGATGTTTTAGCTTGGATCTATGAATATCTAAAAGAGTATGACACATCCATTATATAACATACCATTACAAATTAACCTGGAGAAATTTTTTTTAGGAAGAAGCTTAGAAGAATAAATCCAATTTTGTTTACTTTAATTGAGAAAGAGGTAAGGAAGTGGTTCAATGCCAAGATCATTGTGACGCTCATATTTTCAAGGTGGGTGGATAATTTATTGCATGTTAGAAAGAAAAATGGGGAAATTAGATTGTGTGTTGACTTTAGAAACCTAAACAAAATTTCATTGAAGGATAATTACCCATTGCCAAAGATGGATCATATATTACAGAAAGTTGTTGGTGCAGATAGGATTTCTGCAATGGATGGCTTTTCTTGGTATAATTAGATAAAGGTTCTTCCTGAAGATCAGGAAAAAACAACATTCACAACGCCATTGGGAACCTTTATGTATGCCAAGATGCCATTTGGACTAATGAATGCAGGAGCCACTTTCCAAAGGGAAATGGATATTGCATTTGCTGAAGAAAAAGATAAATTTGTTGTGGTTTACATGGATGATAGTACGGTCTACTCTAAATATTTCAGGGGTCAAATTAAGCATTTGCAAAAGGTATTTCTGAAAAAAAGAAGGTATGGTATTTACCTAAATCATATAAAATCGAACTTTTCCATCAAAGGGAAGCTTTTGGGTCATATTATTTCTAAGAATGGAATAAGAATTGATCCTGACAGGGTAAAGGAAATTTTGAAGGTAGAAATACCAAGAAATAAGAGGGAAATTCAGTCATTCATTGATCAAGTAAATTTTTTGAGGAGGTTTATTCAAATTTTTGCATAAATTTTAAGAAATATAACAAATATACTGAGAAAGACTATGAAATCAAATGTACTATTCAAGCTAACAAGTCTTTTCCTGACATCAAGAAAGTAATAACAGAAGCACCTGCTCTAGTCAGTCCAGTTTTTTCTAAAGACTTTATTGTTTTCTCTTTTACTTCTCAACATGCAATAACTGGAGTATTTCTACAAAAGAATCAACAAAATACAGAGCAGGCCATTTCTTTCTTTAGCAAAATATTGAGAGATGCAGAATTGAAATATGACATCATGGAAAAGCAGGATTATGCATTGGTCAGTATTTGAAATATTTTAGGGTATATATTTTACATTCTCATATAATTTCTTATGTTCCTAGTAATTTTGTGAAAAACATCCTCACTCAGCCTGATCTAGAGGGAAAAATAGCAAAATGGATAGCATTATTGCTGGAATATGATCTAGAAATCAAGCCTACAAAATTGGCGAAAGGACAAGGATTAGATAAACTGACGACTAATTTAAACTGTGAATCTTTGCAATTGAATTTTTTGTCTAATAATTCAAATTATTTGGATTTAGGATTACAGGTGATTAAATATTTTACTTTATCTCCTTGGTATAGTGACATTGTCTATGTTTTGTAGAACTTACAGGTACCTCCAGAATTAAGTAAAAATAGAGCTAGATCAGTGAAGCTGAAAGCAACAAAATTTTTCATTATGAACCAGTATTTATATTGGAAAGATCCATGGGATGTTTTGTTGAACTTTTTATTGGAAAATGAATCCCAACATACTATGAGGGAATTTCACCAGGGAGTATGTGGAGGACATCATTCTTGGAAAGCGACTGTAAATAAAACCTTGAGAGATGGTCTCTATTGGCCTACAATGTTTTATGATGTATACAAGGAGGTCACATCTTTCCATGAGTGTCAAAAATTTTATGGTAAAAGAAAGCTAATGCCATTACCACTCGATCCAATTTCAATAGAAGCACCATTTTAGCAGTGGGAGTTATATTTCATTGGAGATATTAACCCAAATTATTCTGGTCAACATAAGGGGATATTAACTGCTACTGATTATTTTACTAAATGGATTGAGGACATACCTAATAAAATGGGTACATACTCTGTTATTATGGATTTTCTGGAAAATTAATATTTTGTCAAGGTTTGGATGTCCTATAAGACTTGTAACTAATAATGAACAAGATTTTGAGTCTAAGAAAATGATCAATTTATGTCACAAGTACCATATCAGTTTAAATCATTCCACTGCATATTATCCTCAAGGAAATGGGATTGTTGACTCCTCAAATAAAATCTTGGTAAGAATAATAAATAAATTATTGGAGGAGAACAAGAGATCCTGACACACCAAATTGAAGTATTATTTATGGGTAGATATAATAAGTATTAAAAGAGCTATTGGCATGTCACCTTTTCAATTGGTATATGGAGCAGAGGTGGTATTTCCAGTTTCATTAGGCTTACCTGTAATGAAGATGCTACAAGAACATGAAGAAGAGCCTAACCATATGCAGAGGACGATAAATCAGATCATTGAGTTGAATGAGGTAATATAAAAGGCTTATGACAAAGTGCAGGTACACTTGGAAAAAATGAAGAAAACCTTTGACATAAGAGTTAAAGAACAGGATTTTCAGGTTGATGATCTGGTTCTAAAGTGGGATGCAAGGAAAGAAGACAAACATGGGAAGTTTGATCATTTGTGGAAAGGACCATATATCATGGTTTTTTATATAGGGAATAATTCTTTTATTCTGCAACATCAAAATTGGGTTCAACTTAAAGGAGGCCATGTTAATGGAAGATTTATAAAAAAATACTTGTCTTGAGGATGGAGGTACTTTGTATATTAGATGTATATATTTATTTAATTGAAATATGAGTACGGATGGAAAATTGAAGGATTTGAATCCCGAAGAGAAGGCCCTGAGATCTTAATATTTGTCATTTTCTTTGATTTATTTACAGGAAAAAAATCTTAGAGTTGATAGTTTTTGAAGAAATTTTGTACGGAGAATGAGATTGGCACTGGTCTGTGAATTCTTTGCTACCTCGCAGCAAGGATAGCATCCCCAGTTGGATCCATTTGTTAGCACTATTTTGGTTACTAGGTGAGAGGTATGGGCTTAAGGTGAAATAAGAATTTATATGTAAACATTTTGGGCAATATGACCGAGGGGGTGATGAAAATGATGGGTTCTTAAACGGAGACCAAAGTTTTCATTTTCCCATAAAACCATAGGCTAAAGCTTGAAAGTGGCTAAAAATAAATAAAAAGTGCTTATGTATATAGTGATGGCCGGTTTCGATGATCAAGGTCTTCGGGTGGAAAGATCTATGGTGAATAGTGGATTTGTTGTTTATAGTTGTGTTATACTGTGAAACAACACTTCTCTATCCAAGTACTGACACTAAGCACATCGATACACAAAAGGAAATCTGGATTGAAGTTTCCTAAAAGCTATAGATGAAGATATTCCTTAATGCACATTACTTCCTTCAGCCTTTCCCACATTTTCAAAGAAGTTTGTCTTGCATTCACGACTCTTCTCATTGTAAGTCGTGAGTCACTCGCAAGTAGTGCCATATGTAACCCACGGTTAGATGATCATATATTGTATTCACGGGTTTCCTTCACAAGATTCATGATTCATTCATGAGTTGCATATATATGCACCCACAGTTACATTAAGACACAAATTAAAAAATAAAAGCATGTATAGTTGGGGACAGCTAGGTTCGAAATCATAAATTCCCCAACATGCCTAACCATCCTAACCCTCATAACGTCTCCTCTTCACCAAGTATAAATAAAGGGGAAGGGTAGAGGATGGGGGGAAGCAAGTTAGAAGAGAAAGGTTATGCTGGAGGAATACATTGGAGAAAGTAGCAAGAGAACTCAATTCTTGGTCAGCGGAGAGGCTTGTATCAGACAAAGGTTGTATCATTCCCTGCTACTTATGAATAAAAAGTGATTTTATTCCACACTTTGTGTATTGATGTTCTTATTTGTTATTATCTATGAAATGCATCGTTATTTATCTTTATATGCAATTATAATGTTTCATTATTCCTTATATAACAAATAAGATATATGTGGTTAGATATCAACCTATTTTGCAAGCGTTGGAGATCTTGAAGCTTCTAGAGCATTTGGAAAGAAGACTAAAGCTTGTATCAACCTTCATTAGTAAGGTACATGTGCTTTTTGTCATATTCTCTTCATAAATATCTCTAGAAGGTTGTATGTTTGCAAGTTAATATTTTGTACGTTGGTGACCCTGGACCTTGTGCCATAAGGTAGAATCCCCAAACAACAAAATTCGCGACTCTGTTGGGGAGTTTATATTGTTGTGGGTCCTTTCCAAAAGGATTTCCAGTCCATATTTTCTCTTTCTGTTTCTATAGTGATCTGCTTATACTTTTCATTCAGTTAAACTTATTTTGTTCTTAGGATCCCTGATCTATTAATTTTTCATTTCAAAACTTTTAGTTTCATTCACGGGTTGTTGTGTATATAGTCATAATTAGAAGGTTGTAATTGCGGGTTGTTGTGTTTACAGTCGCATTTCATTTGCGGGCTCTTTTTATGACAGTTGTGGTTTCCTGTAGAAGTCGTTTAGTTTGCTAGGTTTTTCCCTTAGTTGAATGTTTTGGCTTCTTTTACACCTATAGGGTTACTTCCTTCGATTATACTGTGCTTTTACTCAGTGCATTTCATTCATACTTGTTGTACAAGTACCTATTGAGTGAGTTAGGTTTGAATTTTTGTGTGTGAGTGGTTTAGGTTTTTCCTTCTTGGATTTATATGTTCAAGTGCAAGTGTCTATGTGGGTTGTTGGTCTCTGTCAGTCCTCTAGTACACTGGTATGCATTTGATTGCTTTGATAGTGGTATAGGTGTGTCACTTTTACCAAGTTCTTTATCCACTTGTCTTTCTGAATCGGTAGTTCAACCCAAGTAGTGTTTAGGTCATCTTTATAGTGCTTGTTAAATTTTTTCATTATAAAGATCCGAACGTTGTTACTTGAATTATGCATATTCAATTTAGTCTAGCTTACTTAGTTGCATCAAAATTGTGATTTGTTGAAAATAAAAACAAACAAGGAAGTTGTAGTTGCATGGTTAGCCCTAGATTAGGCTGATTGAATTCTTGTTTTTCTATTATTTTCAAAAACATATATATATAAAAATTCTTGTGTTTTCAAAGTTGTTTAAAAGTTTTATTTGTTTCATAAAAGAAAAAGGAAAAAGAAAAAGAATTATTAATAGATTTTGTTTTTGAACAAGTTTACATCATATTTTCTTTAAATGTTGAGTCAAAACACCATTGAGTCTCACTATTGCCACCTTTGAGTAATATAAGCCTTAAAAAGAATGCATAATTTAAAATTTATTATCAATAGTTTTCTTTTTTATGTTCTACATCAACTAGCTTAGGCTAGGTTCTTAGATTAGGGAACTTTTTAACTATCCAAGATAATTTTGAACTCAAAATTAGTGACCAATCATTAGGTAAACCCAAGTTTACAAGGGATCAATCAGAAATCTCCTCTAAAATAGGATTCAACCACGAGGCTATGTGAGAGCTTGGTTACAGAGATAGTTTTCCAATCCCTTGTTCAAGCATAAATCGATATTATTGTGCGTACAGGGGTTCTTGCAGTACCACTTTTTGGGCTGCGTGAGGTGTCGGTGCTATTATAATTTAGAGCTTAGCTACCCTGCCCATGCACACTAGTCAGGGAAGCTACTGTTCTGCTGAAATCTCGTTGTAATTTTGGTAGCCTTAGCATCCAATCCTTAGGTTATTACAGGAGTGGCAATGGAAGGCTATTTCCATTGCTCCTAGGGTAGACTTGGAAGGTAACCTCGATTGACAATTTGGGAGGTATTTTTGGTGATTAAAATTATTGCACCTAGAAAACTCATCATGAGACACCAAGTAACTACTCTCTGATCTTCATTGGTTTTTTCTATGCCCTAATCATCCCAGACGTTCCATTGGAAGGTGTATCTATCGCATGTTTGGGGTTGCAATACCTATGATATTTTTAATATGTGCTATGTGGTTTTCTTTTGCTTTAGTTTTACCTTTAGATGTGTGATCTAAATTTTTAGCTATGGAGGACCACCCTCACTGTAGGTCTAGAAGGTTGCAAAACCTTCCTCCACTTTGATCAGTGGAACCTCCACCGCTACCTCAAAGGAAGAGACTTGACATAGACGGTTCTTTTGAATTAACAGGTGTTAGTGAAGTTCTAGGTGAACTGGAACTTAGACATACTCAGGTAGAATTTACACCAGTAGAGATAGAATATCTATAAGATGATGAGTTTGCAAGAAATTTTAATACACCTCTTACTGATTTAAGTGGCCTTGTGTTAGTTCAAGTCCATCTGTTTAGTTCACTTGAGTTCGATGTTCCTTTCAATTTAGGTATGTCTAGTTCAAGAGAAGGCATTTCTATCGCCACTTTAGCCATGATGGATGGTGTATTCTCTCCTCCCCCAGTGAGTGCTCCAAGACCTAATGCATCTATTGCACCTGTAGTGTCATTGAATTTTCCAACTCCACTTTCTGCTAGTGCTCGAGTGGTTAGTCCCTCAACACCTTCAAACATTACAGGTGATTCTAGTGAGGCGGTTACTGGGATACCCAATGCACCTTATACTTCTTTCTTTTCAAGGATTTCCATGGAATGGAGGACACATTCCTCCATCCGCACCTTACGTAGGTCCATCACCTACTTATGGTGGTGTGTCATTTGGAAATCAAAACCCCTTTACAGGTTTTAGTTTTCATACCTCTAGTCAAGTATCATCTTCTCCATTTGGGAGCTCTCCATTTTCACTATCTAGTGGGGGGATCGCATCTCCTAATTTCCAAACTCTAGCTCCGGCTGGAACTGGCCAAACAAATTACCACACACCATAGGTTAGTAATCCTTTATCATTTGGGTGGAACCCATTTAAAAAAATGCTACTACATCATAACCGGTGGATGGGGGAAACCCCAAATTTTCTTTTGGGAGTGCCTTGGTGCAGGTAGTTCCTCGCCCCAGAATCCTCAATACCAAAATTTGTTTAGGCCAAGAATTCCCTTTCTGGAAACTTTAAACTTGTCATATTTATTGAGACTGATGAATGATCCTATGCATCATAATGCAACATGGCCACCTGTCCCAATAAAATTACCTTCATACATTCCAAAGTTTGAAGGGAAAACTGGTGAAGACCTAGGTCCTCATATCACAACTTTCCATTTATGGTGTTCTTCTAATTCATTGAATGATGACTCCATTCAATTGAGTCTATTTCAACGAACACAGACTAATGTAGTGGTAAAGTGGTACATTGAACTCCCATTAGCCACATATGACAGTTTTCTTGACTTAGCAACTAAGTTTTTGAATCATTTTCAACTTCATGTTTGGTATGATGCCTACATAGACCTTGTTTCGACCTTTTGACAAAACAAGGCCACTCATATATATGGTCATATATAGGAGTGGAGAAGGATAAAGAGGCTAATAAAAGCCAACATTCCTCCCATGTTCTTATTGGAATGGTGTTTGAAGTCTTTACTTCCTTATATTTCAAAAGATGTTTCCACATCGAGAGTCACCACGGAGGAAGAAGCCATTCACAGGGCCCAGCATCTATATTTTATCTATGCTCAATATGGTATTCTTTATGAAATTATACCTGAGGCATTGATGTATACTACAGACTTTGAGAAACCCAAGCCTGGAGCCCATGCAATGGTGTGGTAGGTTTAGTAGAAACACCCACTGTAGAATCACTGGCTAAGAAGGTCCATGAGTTGTCAATGAAGTAGTCTGTAGTGGAGGAAGCTAAGGCTTCCACTCCCTACACTCAGAATGCTAATGTTTATTTAGCACAGTCTTCCCAAAAGGGAAATTAGTAGCCTGATGGGAAAAAGAACAAAGGGAATAAGAGTGAGCGAAACCAAAAAAAACAAAATCCCATGAACAATGCCAAGGGGGGTAAGAAAGAGAAGAAGAAGGTCAAGTTTCCTTGCAAGTTGTGCCAAGGAGACCATCTGAGCTACCAATGCCCTCTGATAGATCAAGCACAAATTTTTTTAAAACAACAACAATCGTCTATCCCAAAGGATCCATTTCCCCAAGAAAGAATACATCTACTATTTCAAAAGATGTCAGGAGCACACCAGGTGCTCCTCCTACTGATAAGTCTTTTATTAATATGGTCTAATCCAACACTTTCTTACAAACTAGAAATAAAAACTATGAACCAAAGGCTCAACAAAAATATAAGTCTACTGTCAAACCTTCAACCCCACTTACAATTGGAAAATCGACTAAACCTATGGCTAAGACACCTAAAGGTGTCTTTAAGAAGACATTCCATAACCCTAATGCGAGGGTTGCTTCTAACTGTAACACCCTGGTTTTGACCCCATTTGCATTAAATATATATGATGTAAATATTGTATGGAATCATGGCAAGGAGCTCAAGGCCAATTCCCTACCATTGATTTATGTTTTGTGTATAGATGATCAAGTTTTATGCCTACGGTTTATGGTGCTAAGTCAAGCACAATATTTAAATTTTGGACATCATATAAATATGCAGTTTAATTAAAAACCCACAACCAACTAGGTCAATGCAACAAATAACGAGATGGGGGAATTATTTCCTAAGGAACAGGGAGGGGGAATGTTTAACCTTGAGCCATGAGGGAAAATGCATGTGTCAAAAGAAAACACCCAGAAAAAGTATGCTCATTCCCTCATGCACTCACGTTTTCATCTTCCCTCTCATTTTGGGGAGCGGTGGGAAGTTTTTGTTCATCCATCCTTCACGTTTTTAGTTTCTTTTTCCTCGTTGTGCATGCCCAATCCATCATCGGGATCTCACCCAAAACGTTGTGGTTGATTTGGATCATTCCCTATTCCATCCTGTGCATGCATGCTATGCGTTCATCCTATTTGCATAATCGTGCTTTGTTCTATGTTGTTCGCCTGTTATTACCATCCTGAGCATTGTTGTGCAAGGGTATCCTCTGTCACAGAGTGAGTGGAAATCTATTTTGCTACGTTAACATTGTGGTTTGCTATGTGTACATATTTTTACTTGGTCAAAACTGGTTTGGAGAGGAATTGGATCTGAACTAGCTTGATAAACCTAGTGTAGGAAGGAACCTCACAAATAGATCTTGAGGGGCTGGTTTTCTTCTTTTCACACCCTGAACAGAACTGGAAGGGAAGGCATAGCCTGAGGGACTGTGTATCAGAGAAGGGGATGCTTCCTTGTGTTGGGTGTGTAAATGCTTTAGGAGCCAAACCCGATCTAGTGTAGGTTTCCATAGCTCTATGGTTGAGCTCACTAGCTTAGCAGTTCAAGCTTTCCAGCTCCTTTGCATCCTGGTAAACCCATTTGTTAGTTGGCTTGGATGGTCCTTAATGAGAATGTTGGCTTGAGTGACTGCAGTCTGATAAACCCAACAGTATATTGGCTTATTTGTTTGTAGCCTGATAAACCCAACTATGTTGGCTTAGCTAAGTTTGGTTGTATTCTTGGCTATGTGTGAGCCTGCTAGTATTCCTTATTCCTTGTGGGAATCATGTCCAGCTCAAGGGTGGAAGTGTTGTTCAGAGATTAATGAGTGCACTGGCCTATGGTTGGGTGTAACGTTGTAGCGACATAGCTGGTTGTGGAACAAAATTCTTTCAAACATAAGTATCTCTGTGTTAATATCTACAAATTGTATTTGCTTCATGAAATATGATGAACAAGTTTAATGTGTTGAATTGACAAATTTATTCTGTTGTATAATTGCAATTGTATGCATTTTAGTATGTTTCTTTCAATACATTTTTTAAAATTAAGTTATGGGACTTAGATGGTCAGATTGGTGATGGACTGAATAATCAAATATTCCCAAGACTTATGTTAGCAGGTTGAATTTCTGCAGAAATTTCCATCCACGACCTTTCCTTTCTGCAACTTGCGGGATGTGCGGTGCGAAAACGAACTTCTATAAACTCTGTTCCTTGCAGAATTTTCCTTCCATAGCTCTCCATTTCGCATGTAGAATGCAGGATGCAGGAATGCAGTATCTGGGATGCAGAGTCACGATCTCTAATTCCGCAATTGATTATTTCCGCAACTTGTGGGATGCGGGGTGTGGAAACAAACTTCTGTAAACTCTATTCCCCGCAGAAGTTTCCTTCTGTAGCTCTCCCTTCCGCATGCGGGATGCAGGATGCAGGAATGTGGGATGCGGAGTTACGATCTCTAATTCCACAATTGATTATTTCCGCAATGGGCTATTCCACAAGCGGGATGCGAGATGCGGAATGCAGAATGCGGGATGTGGAATGAGGGACCAAAATTTTCATATTTCCCCAATTCTGCAAATTCATTTTTTTCTCACCATTAACTCTTGCGGGATTGATTCTCCGCTGTCAATCTATTTCCAGATGCAAAACATATTGTGACCGTAGATTCTCGTCGCTATTTTCTCCACCATTCGATCTCCTCTGATATTTTTCTTCATAGGTCATTGGATTGAGCACTGATAGAAGCAATTTCTCTGCTATTTGGGAAAGTTAGAGAATTTATACAGAGATGAATAGATTGAACTTCGAGCATATGGATGTGCATTCATCAAATGTGTGGGACTATGGTCACGTTTATCCTATGAGGAAGGAGGGGACATGACAGCATGGTATATTCAGAGCTGCTAGTTGCAGCGCTAGGGACTAAATGGGACAAGTTGAACAGTTAACAGATCTGTTTGTAAATGGTTTCAAAATAATGTTAAGCTACAGAACAAGGAAAACTGCCATGGGTAGCGGGTAAGTGGTTTCGATTTTGAAATTATCTATCTATTTTGTTTATTAACACATTTTGCAGACCTATAGTCACAGGATCTAAATAGTGCAGTTCGGTAAAATTGGTTCTGTTGAGCCATGAGAACCGACATGTGCTACAATGCACAGAACCCCAATGAATACGAGGAAGATGCTACAGGGGAAAATGTCTGAATTGGAAATGCTGAGACAAAGTCTAATGGGAGGAGGTTTCAAGATACTCCTAAAGATTTTGTCGCCACCATGAGAAGCCTAAGGGTGGAGATGCAAAGTCACATGGAATACAGTGAGAGATTGGTTAAGGCACTAGAGGAGTAGAATCAGCTGAATATAGACATGCTGCAGAGTTTGACAAACATTCAGAGGCAAATGAACTCTGGGGACTGGACAGTGAGACCAAAAGGAAGTAAGAGCACCGCTAGAGGAAGAAAGAGATCTCCTAGTGGGTCATCTAACTCTAAAGGATCCACTGGTGGTTCAAGCTCTTCTTCTCATGAGAATCAGAGGAAGAAGTGCTACTAAAACCATTCACATGATGAATTTAAGAAGGCAGGGCCTCCTACCTTCAATGGTGAGATAAAGGACGGTCACGAAGCTGAAGCTTGGCTTCTTGGGATGAGGAAATATTTCCAAGTCCAAGACTATTTAGGAAACATGAAGGCTAGAGTATCCATATTCAATTTGACTAGAAGAGCATCCATATGGTGGGAGCACTTCAGGAAAGTGAAGAAGATTAATGAAAGGTAGATTGTGTGGAAATAGTCCCAGAAGTATTTCAAGTAGAAGTACCTCTCTGATAGGTACTATGATGATAAGATCAAAGAGTTCCATGAGCTAAGATTGGGACAACAGACCATGGAAGAGTATGCAAACAAGTTCTTGGAGCTATTGAGGTATGTCAGGTACATCAAAGATGAAAAAGTAAAAATCTATCATTTTCTGAGTGGATTGCCTCAATATTACAAATACATAATTGAGTTTTATGAACCTAGAAATATGGAATAAGCGATAAGGAAAGCTAAGTATTGCTATGAGAAAAGAAAATGCAAACCTGATTATCATAAGACATGGAAGGACAAACAGAATGAGAAGTATGAACAAAGGAAAAAGGGCTTCAAACATTCTAACTTCAAGAATCAGTAGAAGTAGTCATCCCAAGTTGAGAAGCAGCTAGCTAGAGTGGTGGGAGAAGAGCCAAGAGATCCACAACAGAATAGAGCACCACTCCAATGTTGGAAATGTGGATGACCCCGCATGCATGGGTATTTTCCACTTGAGAATGAGAATGCAAGACCAACTTACAACATTCAAGAAGCAAAAATAGTAGGTCAAGTAGCAAGGGTTGTCCCTAGAATCTATGCAACACTAGAGGATCGCCAGGAAGATCACCAGTCAACTGTGGTTAAAGTTGCAGGTAATATTGTTGAGAAATCTGTTTCTATTTTGATTGACCTTGGTTCTACTCACAGTTACATTTCTCCTAGAGTAGTGGAGATTTGTGTTTTTAATAAAGTAAAGCATAGCAAATCGTGGTTAGTTCAGCTAGCCACTGGAACTAAGAGAAAGGTTAGTGAAGTGGTGGGAAAATGTCTATTGGTGATGAATGGATTGGTCACTTGTGTAGATCTAAACGTTCTACCACTTGGTTCCTATTATGTTCTCATTGGAATGGATTGGTTAGAAGCTCACAGGGTAAATCTTGACTATTACAATAAGACTTTTGAATGCATGGATGAAGAAGGGAACCCAATAGTTGTAAGAGGCATTCAAAAGGTGATTTCTATGAGGCCGATTTCAGCAATGCAGTTGAAGAAGTTTTGTAGGAAGGGTTGCATAGTGTATGCATCTCATGTTTTCGAGGCAGCAAAGGATGAAACTATTAGGTTGGAGGAATATCATGTATTGCAAGAATTCAGGGATGTTTTTCCTGATGAGATTCCAGGGTTTCCTCCAAAGAGAGACATTGAATTCACAATTGAACTTGTGCCAGGAGCAGCACCAGTGTCGAAGACACCCTACAGGATGAGTACACCAGAAATTCTAGAACTGAAGATGCAATTGCAAGAGTTGTTGGAAAATAAGTATATTAGGTCGAGTGTGTCTCCTTGGGGAGCACCAGTTCTATTTGTGAAGAAGAAAGATGGAACAATCAGATTGTGTTTTGATTACAGACAATTGAACAAAGCCACAATGAAGAACAAATATCCCTTGCTTAGAATTGATGACCCCTTTGATCAAATAAGAGGAGCAAAGGTATTTTCCAAGATCAACTTAAGGTCTGGCTACCATCAGGTGAGAATCAAGGATGAAGACATTCATAAGACAGCCTTCAGAACAAGGTATGGACATTATGAATTTGTAGTGGTCCCATTTGGTCTCACAAAAGCACCAACTACATTTATGTTCCTTATGAATAGTGTCTTCAGCAGGTATTTAGACAAGTTTGTTCTTGTTTTCCTTGATGACATTCTTATTTATTCTAAGAATGAGGAAGATCATGAAGAGCATCTGAGATTGACATTACAATTGCTCAGGGATCATAAGTTGTATGCAAAGTTGAGAAAGTGTGACTTCTATAAAGATAGAATTCAGTATTTGGGTCACATTATCTCAGAAGAGGGTATATCTGTGGACCCTAAGAAGATTGAAGCCATTATGAATTGGCCTAATCCAAGAAATGTGACAGATGTAAGATATTTTATGGGACTTGCAGGATACTACAGGAGATTCATTGAAGGATTCTCCAAGGTTACACATGCCATTACTTCTTTGCAAAAGAAGGGGATAAAGTTTGAATGGACATCGAGGCGTGAAGAAATTTTCTAGCAGTTGAAGAATCTTCTCACAAGTGCACTAGTATTGAAAGTTGCAGACCCAAAGAAATATTTTGTGGTGTCCACTAATGCATGCGGTCAAGGACTTTGAGGAGTTATTATGTAAGACAACCACGTAATATGTTATGAGTCAATAAAGTTGAAGGAGCATGAGAAGAACTATGCCACTCATGATCTGGAAATTGCAACCATAGTACATGCTCTCAATATGTGGAGGCATTACTTGATGGGAAGAATATTTGAGCTAAGAACATACCATTGTGGTCTGAAGTATTTGTTTGATCATCCTACTCTAAATGCTAGGAAAGCTATATGGTTGGAGTTTTCATTTGAGTTTGATTTTTAAATCGAACACATAAAAGGAAAATAGAATAAGGTAGTTGATGCACTCAGCAGGAAGGTGCAGGAAATGTATGTGGAATCTCTTAGTATTTTATAGATTGTTAATCGTGTTTCCAATGATGAATTGTATGTGCAGGTAAAAGACAAGTTGCAGCAACAAATCCTTGAAAATAAGTATGAGGGATATAAATTAGAAGAGGATGGACTCCTTACTTATAAGAACATAATTTATAGTCCAAATGTAGCAGACTTGAGGAGGGTTGTTATGGATGAGATCCATCAAGATCCATATTATGGTCACTCAAGATATTAGAGGAAAATTGATACAGCTAGAAAGCAGTATTTTTGGCCAGGTATGAAAAACGACATGGCTGAATATATTTTAAGGTGCATGAAATGTCAGTAGGTGACAGTTGAGCATCAACACCCAACAGGTTTGTTGCAGCCTTTTCCAGTTCCAGAATAGAAATGGGAAGTTATTTACATGGAATTTATTACAAGATTGCCAATGAATTGGAGACAAGATGATTCCATCATGGTTGTGGTGGACAAGTTGACAAAGGGAACACATTTTATACCGGTCAATTCTACGCATAAGACTGATGACATTGCAAAGATCTTCATGAAAGAGATTTTCAAATTGCATGGATTTCCTAAGGCAATAGTCTTTGACAGAGATGTCAAGTTCACTTCCAATTTTTGGAAGGGATTATTTGCAGATTTGGGGATGAAGTTGAATTTTAGCACTGCCTACCATCCTCAAACTGATGGGAAGACAGAGAGAGTTAACCAAGTTCTTGAAGACATGCTTCACATGTATGTGATAGAAAAACCAAGCAAGTGGGAAGATTATTTACACTTGGTAGAGTTTGCTTATAAAAATGGACAAGAAGAATCCTTGGGGATGAGTCCATATGAAGCTTTGTATGGAAGAAGGTGTTGGACACCAGTGACTTGGGATAATCTAGTGAACATGGTTTTTCTTGGTCTAGAATTGCTCAGGGAGATGGAGAAGGAGGTTGTAAAGATTAGGCAAATTTTGAAAGCAACCCAGGATAGACATAAAATCTATGTAGATAAGCATAGGGTGAATAGAGAGTTCAGTGTTGGGGATCATGTTTACATCAGAGTGAGGGAAAAGAAGAGTTCCTTGAAGCTTGGAATTTGTGCCAAGCTATTGCCTAGACACTGTGGGTTGTTTGAAGTGCTTGAAAGAATAGGGCCAGTTGCATATAGACTTGCAATGCCTGCTAGCACTAGGGCTCATAATGTTTTTCATGTTTCTTTGCTTAAGAGATATGTACATGATCCTATCCATGTGATAAATTGGGAGGTGATTTAGGTGGAAATTGAGGGACAATTCCAAATCGATCCAATGTGCATCCTCGCCAGGAAGGTCATAATGCTCCGGAACCGAGCCATAGGGCAGGTAAAGGTGCAATGGAAACACTACAATTCTGAGGAGGCTACATGGGAGTTGGAGGATGCCCTGCAATTAGCACATCCATTTTTGTTCAATTCTGCAGAGCACTAAGGGCGGTGCTAGCATAGCATTTTTGTTCAATTTTGTAAATCACTGACAGTGTTGTTGAAGGGGGAGGGGGATGTCACACCCTAGTTTTGACCCTGTTTGCATTAAATATATATGATGTAAATATTGTATGGAATCATGGCAAGGAGCTCAAGGCCAAGGCCCTGCCATTGATTGATGTTTTGTGTATAGGTGATTAAGGTTGATTCCTACGGTTTATGGCACTAAGTCAAGCATAGTATTTAACTTTTTGACATCATATAAATATGCAGTTTAATTAAAATCACTCAACCAGCTATGTCAATGCAAAAAATAATGAGATGGGGGCATGATTTCCTAACGAACATGGAGGGGGAGTTTTTAACCTTGAGCCATGAGGGAAAATCCATGTGTCAAAAGAAAACACCCAGAAAATGTATTCCCATTCCCTCATGCACTCATGTTTTTATCTTCCCTCACATTTTAGGGAGCGACACGACATTTTTGTTCATCCATCCTTCACGTTTTTAGTTTCTTTTTCCTAGTTGTGCATGCCCATTCCATCATCGTTCTCTCACCCAAAACATTGTGGTTGATTCATATCATTCCCTATTCCATCCTATGCCTGTACTTTGTGCATTCATCCTATTTTTAGAATCGTGCTTTTTTCTGTGTTGTTTTCATGTTGTTACCATCCTGAGCATTGACATGCAAGGGTCTCCTTTGTCACAGAGTGAGTGGAAGTCTGTTTTTCTATGTTAACATTGTGGTCTACTGTGTGTGCATATTTTACTTGGTCAGAACTAGTTTGGAGAGGAATTGGATCTGAAATAGCTTGATAAACCTAGTGTAGGAAGGAACCTCACAAATAGATCTTGAGGGGTTATTTCTCTTCTTTGCACACCCTGAACAGAACTGGAAGGGAAGGAATAGACTAAGGGAGTGTATAGAATAGAAGGGGATGCTTCCTTGTGTTAGGTGTGTAGATGTTTTAGGAGCCAAGCTTGATCTAGTGTAGGTGTCCATAGCTCGGTGGTTGAGCTCACTAGCTTAGTAGTTCAATATTTCCAGCTCCTTTGCAACCTGGTAAACCCATCTGTTAGTTGGCTTGGCTAGTCCTTAATGAGAATTTTGGCTTGAATGATTGTAGTCTAATAAGCCTAGCAGCATATTAGCTTGTTTGTTTGCATCCTGCTAAACCCAACTGTGTTCGATTGGCTAGGTTTGGTTGTATTCTTGACTATGTGTGAGCCTGCTAGTATTCCTTATTCCTTGTGGGAATCATGCCTAGCTCGAGGGTGGAAGTGCTGCTAAGATATTGATGAGTGCATTGGCCCATGGTTGGGTGGAACGTTGCAACGACATAACTGGTTTTAGGACAAACTTCTTTCAAAGATAAGTATCTATGTGTTAATATCTGCAAATTGTATTTGCTTCATGAAATATGATGAACATGTTTAATGTGTTGAATTGATGAATTGCTTTCGTTGTATAATTGCAATTGTATGCATCTATGTATGTTTCTTTCAATACATTTTTTAAAATTAATTTATGGTACTTAGATGACCGGATTGGTGATGGCCTGAATGATCAAATATTCCCAAGAATTTTGTTAGCAGGTTGAATTTCCACAGAAATTTCCTTCTGCAACCTTTCCTTTCCGCAACTTGCGAGATGCAAGATGCGAAAATGACCTTATGTAAACTTTGTTCCCCACAGAATTTTCCTTCCACAACTCTCCCTTCCACATGAGGGATGCGGGATCTGGGAATGTGGGATGCGGGATGCGGCATCACGATCTCTAATTCCGCAACGGGCTATTCCACAGGTGGAATGCGGGATGTAGAATGTGGAATGCGGAATGCAGGATGCGGGATGAGGGAGCGAAATTTTCATATTTCCCCAATTCCACAGATTCAATTTTTTCACACCATTGACTCTTGCGGGATTGATTCTTCGTCGTCGATCTGTTTCCAGATGCATAATGGATTGTGACCATCGATTCCCATTGCGATTTTATCCACCGTTCGATCTCCTATGATATTTTTCTTCATAGGTTGTCGGATTTAGCACTAACATAAGCAATCTCTATTCTATTGGGGAAGTTAGAGAATTTATATAGATATGAATAGATTGAACTTTGAGCATATGGATGCGCATTCATCAAATGTGTGGGACTATGGTTCTATTTCTTCTCTAAGGAGGGAGGGGACGTGACACTAACTACTTTGTGGCAGAAGATCTAGCCCAAACACCTTGTGCAATGTCAGCTCTAGAAGTCTACAGAGTTTTCCTTCATAAAGGGATAAACTCTTAGCATATATATGTAGTATGGAATCCGCAAGCATGTTGGCTAAGTTTAATCTTTGATAGGTTAAACTACTCCTGCCATACCATGTGGCCTTTTCTATTGATGTCATCCATGGTGGAAAAACCATCAGACAAATGGTTATTGATGAAGGTCCTTCCACATGCGTGATGTCGATTTCATGATGGAAGGCTCTAGGATCCCCTAAATTGGTCCCATAAAACACTTTGCTGACTACTTTCGATGGAAGGTATTTCCATCCACATGGTATCTGGTCGACTTTCAAAATAAAGTTGACAGGAAAAGTAGTCTCGGTAGAAATAGAAGTATTTGATGATCCTTTGGACTACAATTACTTTTGGGGAGAAGTTGGACATATGCAATGTGCATTATCCCTCCATCTGTCTTCTAAGACCTTCTGTTTCCACATGAAGGAAAACTGGTCATAGTTGACCAACTAAATTATACTCGGAAGGTTCATTTGGAGACCACTAAATCCACCGTACCATTGATTGATCAATCACATTCAACCAATGAAAATTTAGGAGTGAGAATGTATACATATTTGATGGGCATGTTCGATATACCATCTCCCATAAATTACTTAGGTTCAACTAGTGTTGGGAATAATATCTCTCCGGTTGTGGATAGAACTAACCCATGGGTCCTTGCTTTGTAGGAAGAACCTAAGTGCCCCTATAAAAAATAGAGGTAGTTTATCAAGCTGTATTTGATGCTGCTACTGATTCCATAACGAATCCTCCAGCCTCAAAAGAATCTAATGAAGCCTATTTTATTGCTTAGGTAGAGAACTCTACATACTCTTACGATTGTTTAGATATGGTTTTTCCATATGACAAATCCATTATGGAATCCATGATTGGACCAAAAATGATTTGTGAATACCTTCATCACAAGTCCTTCTTTCTTCTGGAACTAAGCAAGATAGAAAATTCAGATTTCCATGTGAGACTAGTAGAAGGTGTTGATATGTCCGTTAATCCTTTGCCTAAGGAGGGGATATTTTCCGAGCGGAATATGGAAAAAATCTCCACCACGATTCTGATCAATATCTTTGATAAACCTAATGTTGTGGAAAATGTACACATTGGTGCAAACTGTTCTCTGGAATATATTTCCATTTATACTTCCTTATGTAAGTAATTATGCGACGTCTTCACTTGGCCATATGAGGAGATTCCAAGCATTGATCCATCAATTGTAGAACATGAAATCTGAACCTACCCGAATGTAAAACATGTTCAACAAAACTCAGACTTGTAAATCTATGGAAAGCAGCATCCATTAAGGCTTGTTGAATATTTTAACTTCAAAGTATATTCTAAATGTATTTTACTGATGTAACCCAAGGGAGATGTTATTATTCCTCCGTCGGGGTATTACTACTGTAATTGGTTATCATAGACTCATGAGGTAAATCCTCCATTGTAAGTCTGGTCAATAGTACCCTAAAGAATATAATATAATATTGTATGGATTCTTCCTAAGTGAAGTCGACCCAGTTAGTTAAGTGGGGTCGACTTGTTAGGTTAAAAGTCAAGTGACAAAAAGAGTATAAATATAGGAGATGTGTTCCTCATTTAAACACACACTCACTTGTGTATAGCGTTTAGGATATATATATATATATATATATATATATATATATATATTGGGAGGAGGTGTACCTGTCTAGGGTCTTGTCTTGTACATTTTATACATCTTATACAGAGGAATTTTTGTTGGGTTTTCTTCCCCATGAGGGTTTCCCAGGATAAATATGTGTTCTTTTGTGTGGTTGTGCTTGTGTATCTGTCAATGATCCTTTTACTTATGGTTATGTTGTTATGATGCTAAATGTTATAATATATGATATAACCATTAAAAATTAACATGGTATCAGAGATACCATGAAATAATTCTTTGTGCAGTCGAAACACTGCTACAACTAAAACTATTGAAGATTAGGGTTTCATGCTTGAAAACCCTAGAAGACTAAAACAAGTCATATTGATACTTTCTCTATATCTCAAGATTGGAGAGGGTTCAAGAGCTTAAACTTTTACATGAGGAAGATGAAATCCTGATGTACCCTTTGTGAAAGTTTCAGCATTAGATTCACTATAATATAGGATATCTGATTCCTCCAACTCAAGGTTCCAACCTCTCCCAGGATTCATCCTTAGACATGTGACCTAGGGAGAATTGCTATATCTCAGGATACGAAGGTACAAATCAAATTTCACAAGATGTTACATATAGGGAACGAACTATATTTTCTTTGGTAAACGTCACTAGACCCCAAAGGTGAAACAGTGACATGTGGAAGTCCATACAAGTTTTCTATTCTCAACAGTCTTGAAATAAGTCACCTTGGGAAAATTTGTATAAGTACCAATTGGTGAAAACAAATATTCTATAACTTGTGGGAGTGGAAAGAAGACATACTAGGATACCTCGTTGCAAATTTTTAGATATAGAGGAGCTGTAAATTTGGATATACAATAGAAACAATATCGTGCAATTATGTAGAAGAAATTGAACAAAACTAGGGCATCAGATATTTTGCAGTTCTGATCACAGTTTTGGGAAAATGAGTATGATTCTTGGCTCGCTTTGAGGAGGTTCATATTTCTATCCAATTAGATATGAAATATAGATAAGTTGAAAAATTAGGGTTTCTCTATCAAACGCTAGGTCCACTAGAAGCAACATTCCAGAAAAGCTTCCAAGCAAGCATTAGATTGAAACAATCTCATTGGTCAAAGAAGAAGCTGGAGATCCAGAAGGAGATGAAGACAAAGCAAAAAAATATAAGTATTTGAATTGTATTTCCTATATATGCTATGTATTATGCATGATAGAATGTTTTCATTAATGACAGTATACTACTAATATGCATGTTATGGGTAAGTATCCCATGATGCTATACAACACTCCATTGCTACTTATCTAGAATGAAACCTCTTTGCTGACATATTGGATTAGTGCACAATCTCAATGATGTTATGGTAGAGATGGAAGGCATCTAGAAATTTTCTATGAGATATGGATGAATGTTGTATTGACTAAAATAGTTGCATGATGCATAAGAATTTGTCATTATGCATATGTCATATGAAATTTTTTTAACCATGCAACCGGCGCATTTGACTTGTATGAAAGGTCATGTACAACTGCCTACAAGAAAATGGAGGATGTGACTTGTTCCGAAGAACAAGTTATGACAATTCAAGACTCATGCCATTAAACATGAACCTGAATCTCCTAAGGTCAGAGACACCATGATGGAAGAAAGAGCTTCAAAAGAATATAAGAAAGCGGTATATCCACCTCGAGATATGAACACCATCTTGGGAATGAGAGAATCCAGTGTTCCATGATAAATCAAAGCACATAGAAATCCGATATTTTTATATAAGGGATATGGTACAAAAGGGAGCTATAAAACTCCAATATGTGAGTACTGGTGAGAAATTTTCTAATGTGTTTACCAAGCTTCTGTGACAAGCTTGGTGTAGTTCGAAAATACTTTCCTCGCAAGGAGGAACAATGATGATGATATAGATATTTCCTCGCAAGGAGGAATGATGAAGATATGGACCCTTCTCGAAAAGGGGAAATAGGTCAAAGATATGGATCCTTCTCAGAAAGGAGAAACCAGTCGAAGATATGGACCCTTCTCGGAAAGAAGAAATAGGTTGAAGATATAGGCTCTCTTTGAAAAATAATAACCAATCAAATATCTATACTCTCTTTGGAAAGGAAGAAGAAGTCGAAGATATGGAGCTTCTTCAAAAAGGAGGAACGAGTTGAAGATATGGGCTCTCCTTAGAAAGGAAGAACAAGTCGAAGACATGAACCATCCTCGGACAAAGGGAGAGCAATTTGATCATATGGATCCTCCCAAGAAAGGGGGCGTGATGATGAGACTGACATCGATGATGGGATGACAGTGATGCTCCAACATGAAAGAGGTCAAGTGCAGCTGAATATGCTGAAAAGGTCTGACATTCACTTTTGGATGATAGTATCCTCTTTTGAGGATGGCAGGTATAACACTCTATGCACGAGAGTGGTCCTTACTAGCTAAGGATGGCCTTGCAAATGTTACTCTCACATGGAGATTACCCACATTCAGTTGTGGATACCGTAGAATAACACTCGCTCAAGAGTGGTCCTAACCTTAGTGGTATGGATGCTCTGAGATGAGTCCTCATGAACAACAGGGATGAAATTTGTATGCAGTTGATATCTTCTCTGCAGACATTACTCTTATATGGAGAGTATGCCTACATTCCTATGTAGATACCATAAAATAACACTCACTTAGGAGTGGTCCTCACCTTAGTAGTATGGATGCTCTATGATGAGTCCTCATGGACACCATAGTATAACACTCACTTGGGAGTGGTCCTAACCTCAGTGGTAAGGATTTTCTACAATGAGGGATGACATTTTGTATGTGGTCAAGATATACTCTACAGACAATACTCTTGCATGGAAGAGTATTCGTACACGTGAGTGTAGATACTGTAGTATAAAACTCACCTGGGAGTGCTCCTAACCTTAGTGGTATGGATGGTCTACGATGATTCCTCATGGGAAATAGGGCCTGCATATAGGTGTGGTTGATATATACATTTAGTTTTAGATGATTCAGTTGGTCGATATCATGGACAAGGCTGATGGAGGATTGCATCATAATTAGAATTATGTCCTAAAGAGATAGGGATTGATAATCCCACAAAGAGATCATGTGTATTGCAGGTAGCATTGCTGCAAAGGATAAAAAAGATCAAAGTGATACTGCAAAGGATCAAATTGCTACTACAAAGGATCAAGAAGATCGAAGTGTTACTATAAAGGATCGAGAAGATAGAAGAGTTGATGCAAAGGATCGAGAAGATTGAAGTGTTGTTGAAAAGGATCGAGAAGATTGAAGAGCTGATACAAAGGATTAAGAAGGATCAAAATGTTGTTTCAAAGGATCGAGAAGATCTAAGTGATGCGATAAAGGATCGATAATATCGAAGAGCCGCTGCAAAGTATTGAGAAGGATCGAAGTGCTACTGTAAAGGATCAAAGTGTGGTTTCAAATGTTTGAGAAGATCGAAGAGATGCTGAAAAGGATTGAGAATATTGAAGTGCTGCTGCAAAGGATCGAGAAGATCGAAGAGATGCTACAAAGGATCGAGAAGATCGAAGTGTTGCTACAAAGGATCGAGAAGATCGATGTGCTGCTACAAAGGATAGAGAAGATCAAAGTGTTGCTGCAAAGGATAGAGAAGATCGAAGAGCTTCTGCAAAGGATCGAGAAGACCAAAGTGTTACTGCAAAGGATCAAGAACATCGAAGTGCTACTATAAAGGATCAATAAGATCGAAGTGTCACCACAAAGGATCAAGTGATCGAATAATGCAGAAGATAAATAATTAGTGTTGTATAAGATGATGTTCCAGTACTGAAGACATTGAAGAGTAACTGTTCCAGTTACTGATGATTGTGAAAACTTCCTATGACTTATAGATGTATCACATCGATGATGTTGCAAATACTGTCTCTTGTTACTCCTATTGTCTATGATGATGTTGTCAGTAGACTAACCTTCTCGTTAAGGGGGAGAGTTGAATATTCTAACTTCAAAGGATATTCTAAATGTATTTTATTGATCTAACCCAAGGGAGATGTTATTATTCCTTCAAGGTGTTACTATTGTAATTGGTCATCATAGAGTCATGAGGTAAATCCTCCATTGTAAGTCAGGTCAATAGTACCTTAATGAATATAATATAATATTGTATTGAGTCTTTCTAAGTGAAGTCGACGCAGTTAGTTAAGCGGGGCCAACTTGTTAGGTTAAAATTCAAGTCACAAAAAGAGTATAAATAGAGGAGATGTGGTCCTCATTTAAAAACACACTCACTTGTGTATAGCCCATAAGAGAGAGAGATATATATATCTGCTTGAAGGAGATGCACCTGTCTGGGGTCTTGTCTTGTACTTATTATACATCTTATATAGAGGAAGTTTTGTTCATTTTTCTTCCCCATGAGGGTTTCTCAGGATAAATCTTTGTGTTCTTTTGTGTGCTTGCGCTTGTCTATATTTCAGTGATCCTTTTTCTTATGGTTATGTTCTTATGATGCTAAATGTGATAAGATATGATAAAACCATTAAAAATTAACAAGGCTGAGGTGGATAAGTTGTTGAAATCCTGGTTTATCTACCTTATCTCTCTAATAGAATGGGTATCTAATCCTGTTTTGGTGGATAATAAATAAGGGACTATATGCATCTGCATTGATTTTTGCAAACAAGGCATGTCCCAAGGATAATTACCCCACACCATTCATTGACCATATCATTGATGCATGTGCAGGTAGTGAGATATTTTCATTCATGGATGGTTTTTCCGGCTACAACCAAATTCAAATAAAACTGAAAGACCAACAAAAAACGACCATTATTTGTCCTTGGGGTACATTTACGTATAAAAAGATTCTATTTGGCATAAAAAATGATGGAGCTACCTTTCAGCGGGAAACGAATTTTTCCTTCCATGAAATTAAGCATATTGTATAATGTTTTACCATCCAGATCATCTTCATTTAATTTTTGAATGGTGCATCCATTACAAGATCCACTTAAATCCCCATAAGTGTCTCTTCTGCATCGAGTCGGGGCAATTAATCGAGTTCACAGTTTTGAATAAAGGTATTGTTGCAGCTGCAAAGTTTTCCCAAATTTTTGAAAAATTTTAGACCCTCCTTTTGATTTTATCTTTCCTGGATTTGTTTTGGATTGCTGAACTCTGTTGTTCCTCTGCTACAATTTTGAATTTTTGAGTTTGGTTTGAGGAAAACTGTTTTCCTTCATTTTGGAAGTTGAATGATCTAAAAATGCCTTTGTCTAGCTAATGCTTTTTGACTTTGGAACTTCAAGTTTTGATTTGTAAATGTTTTCATTTATCACTGTCAAAATTCATTTGAACAGTGAATCGGGGCCGTAGTTCTCTACGCAACCACCGTTGCGGAAGCTAAAGAATGAATGACTTGATGGAAGGTCATGTTTTTCACCGATGTGCTTTTACTGTCGGCATTTTTTGTTTATCATTGTCGGAGCATTGGTCTTCTAAGTCACCACCATTTCGGAGGGCAGATGGCAAACATTCCGATGGATAGCTCTTATCTTTGCCGATGCCATGGTTTTATTGTTTTAACTTTCTGTTTTCCTTTGCGCTATCGGAAGGGTTTTTGACTATTCATCGGAGGGCTAGTCCTTTGCGTCATTGACACGGCGGTAGCGTTGAGCTCACCATCGCCGATACTTAGTCATTAAAGCTTCCGATCACCAAATTTTTCATTTGATTGTGGAAGCCGTAGTCTGATTGTTTTCCGTTGTTGCGGCTGTGTAGTACACTATCTCTCTGATGCTTAGTTGTTTTATCCGCTGACACATTAATAGTTAGTTCCCCAAGATTCTAATCGTCGATGATTTCTATTTTCGTGGAAGTCATAGTTGTGGTCTCCGCCGTTGCGGCGACTTAGTGAACTAACCATCTGACGTATAGAGTTTATGTTCATCGATGAGGAGTTTGTTAGCATGATGCTTAACGTTTTTTGCTTCTGATTGCTGGTAGGTTTTTTCCTGCTGATTCTTTTTGGTGTGCTTTTACTCTATGTTATGGAATGGAGGAGTTTTTCGTGGGTGCTGGTCGAGTCAAGTTTTTTTTTTCTGAGAAGAAGAGTCTGTTCTGTTGGGATTGTGATTTTTGGACAGCATGCTTACGGGATTTTCAAACCTAACTTGTAGGATTTTCTTTGCCTTATCTTTTCATGCATTAATATTATTTATAGTTAATTTTACAAAATGCATGTATTGATACAGTTTGTGTTACTTTGTTAAATACTAAATGATCTAAAACCTGCTATTTTTATGACAGGGTGATTGATGCAAGTAAGATATATCTAAAAGACGAAGCAGAAGGGAGGCAGCAAAGAAAGACAAAGCTGAAGCATAAAGAAGCAGAGATAGAAAAGGAAGGAGAAAGTGAAGTCCTGAGATCAATAGGATCTCAAAAGACCAATGGATTACTAAGAATAATCAATAGTGGTAGAGGCACATGCTTGGGAAAAGTTCATCAGTTACCAAGCTGGTCCCTTTTATAAAAGTGCTCTTAAATCTTAATCTGAAATGTAATGTATTGTATAAATCATGAGCACTCACTAAAAGACAAAATTGTGGGATTGAACGGTTGGGGGGAGCCCAAAGGTCATCGAAGGGGTATCCCAAAGGTTTTTATTTATTGTATAAGTATAGGAGAGTTAGAGGTAGAAGTGACTTTTTCCCAGATAGATTTGTGAGAGTATGTTGTAAGAAGAACTATTTCCTTTTGCAATAAAGAATTACAAGTTTCTTGTTGGAGAAAGCTTGGTGGAATATTTCAAATGTTGTGCTATGGATTTGTTGAATGTGAACTATTTCATTTTCAGCTTTGTGTCCATTAACTGTGAGATCGTTCTAACTCTTTGAACCTATGTTCTTGTTATGAATGCGCTCTATTTTATTCTATGAAATTTCCACTATGAGTAATGAAGGCTTTTCATAAACAATGAGCTATCTTGTTGTTCATATATCTATTAATGTTCATGTGTTTTGAAATAAGTAACAGCTATCTGTGATTTTTCTTAATGCATGCGCAGAAATACATTACTCATTGATAAATGATAATCTTGCTTCCTAGGGATAGGTTAGATAGTTAGTTTTAGTTTCTTGTTGTGTGTGATTTAGATGTAGTTTTTTGCTGTGTGTGATTTAGATGTGAGTGAGTTAAGACAAGAGGTAAGCACCTACACATCACATTGTGACCGCTCCTTGTATTCTCTATCAATTTGCATTCTTTGATAGGCACTTGCATATCATACTTAAATTCAAAAACTAAAATATACACGGTGGACCAGGCCGTAATCGGTAAACCCTTTTATTTTGTTACTTGACCTATGGTAGCCGGACCGTAAACTGGATGGATTCCCCATACCAAACAGTAACAGGCTAGTTGGGAACGTTTACTAGGGAGAATCCCTAACTGTTGTTACCTACGAATTTCCAGGTATCAATAGCTTTTGGTGCTAGAAGGAAGGCCGCCAGTGCATGGCTAGCCGAGGAAACCCATTTCCTTGAAATTATTCCACCGGTAACAGTTCTGAGAGCAGTTTTTTTCCCAAACCAATTCTTGAAGAGAAGGGTAACGAGTTTTTGTATCCTGTCGATAACAAAGTAGTTGATGATTTGAGAAGAATTACTAGGTCTTATGCAAACAAGATTGGAGGATTACTGATTATCCCTGCCTTACCTAGAAGAGAATATCAGAAGAAAGACCGCCCTATATTGGAAGACGCAGTGTTGGTTGAAGATTTTGAGGAACTGGTAGAAACAACCTTATAGGAAGTTGTTCAAACTCTGAATCAGTTGGACCTAGATACACCTTATTGTTCACATGTTCATACCCCTATTCATTCACCACCTCACTCTCCACTTAAAATCATGGCAAATGTAAACGCAAATCAGCCACCGAACCCACCAAATCCACTACCTGCTTGGAGGGCTAGATCACCATTAAACCTAACACCTCCTTTGCATGACTTGCCTCAAGATTTTGAGAAAATGTTTCCTAAGTTTGACCCAAGTGAAAATATTTTGGTAGATGATCATTTACAAAGCTTTTACTTGGCTATAGAAGGACTACAGGCTGGAGAACATGAAGATGTAGTTTGCACAATGTTTCGACATACCTTGAAAGGAACAACAACCTCATGGTATTTTGCTGTACCTGCAAACTCAATCACAGACTGGGATACATTTGAAAGAATATTTAGAAGTAAATATGTAGTCCAAAAAACTCATGCAACTCTAATGAAAGTGTTATGCGCTTTAAAGAAAGAAAGAAAGGAAAAAGTGCATAGTTTCACTCAAAGGTTTGCTGCTTATCTAAAGAATTTTTCTGCAACTGATAAACCATCTCATAAAGTTCTGAGTGAATACTATACTTCAGCTCTAGGGCCTGAATTGGCCATGTATTCCAAGATGTCAGTAAAACCTACATTGTCAAAAACTTATGAAGAATCTGAGAGGGTAGAAGCTGAAAAAGAGAGCATAGAATATTAGCCTGAGTGGTCGGGAGGAAAAACTTTTGGTAAGAAAGTGTTGTTACTAACTAAGCCTAAGGATGAGCAATCACATGACTTTGAAGGGATTGTGAAGTTGATGTAGAAGCTATCCAACAGAGTGATCAATTTGGAGAAATAAAAGGAGGCTCATAAAGCATACAAGCCTTACTATAAAAGGAGAGAAGATAACAATCAATCTAAACCTCCTCCACACAGTCCTGCATCAATGAATTTAACTGTGGGTATGGATAATTTTTGCACCTTTCATCAGCAGCATCATTCTGAAAAAAATTGCCCTCAATGGATCAATTCGATGACATTAGTAATGAATCATCTATTAGACTCTAAACTAACAGAAGATGATGATGAGGAAGAAAAAATTAAAAAACAAGAAGAGGATGCTTTAGTTTTATGGGACTGTGTCTCACTTTTTGATACAAAAGAGGAAGGTTCATGGAAACAAGAAGAAACATCAGAAACAAACGTGACAACAAGAAGTCAGGGTTTGATAAATAAAGACAATTCGATACTTCCAAAAATTAAGAGACTTCAAGAGAATGTAAAGAAGATTCAGAAGACCACCACAGCTGATAAAATATCCGAATTCACCATTACGAGTCAAAATCCAAAGAAAATCAACATGCTTGTTAATCCTGTTGAAGAGAAGATTGATAATGTAAAAAAGAATCTCGAAGAACATAAGATGGAGTATAATATTGTGGAAGATATTAAAAGGGCTAAGGCAAATATCTCACTGTTTGAAATGTTTAATGTGCCTCAACAGAAATAAAAATTGTTAAAAGCAATTGAAGTGCCAGAGGAAAAGCTTCCCACTGACAACCAACCTGAAGAAGAAGAAATTGGTGAAGCAAGTGTGGGAGGTAAGTCTAAATACAAAACCCCACCATTTCTCCTAACTTTTGAAATTTTCAACCATAACATGCACAACTGTTTAGTAGACTCAGGGGCATCAGTCAATGTGATGCCACTTTTAGTCTGCAAGAAGATAAATGGACAACCCAAACCATCTACCTGGTAGGTTATTCAGTTAGACAGAACAACTGTGAAGGTAATTGGGGAAATGGAGGATGTTCTGATTCGATTATCTTCAAATTGAAAGGTATGTCAGTTCATCAATATTGTAGTAGTAGATATACCTGAGGCTTATGGACTTGTTTTTAGTTGGGATTGATCAGCAAAACTAAATGGATATTTCGCATCAGATTGGTCACATCTGTGGTTTCCTTATAAGGGAAGTCCCAATCAAATAAAAGTATTAAGAGAACCCCACATGAAGCACAATGTTACTCAGTTGGAGGGTAAGAATGAACCAGTGAATTCCATGTTGGGAAATTACTTTATTGAACTTGAACCGGGAAATTACCAAGCAGAAGAAGCCAGTGGTACACCAGACACATAGATTGATCTCCTTTGATTTTCATGGGCTGATGAATTTGACTGTAAAATAGTAGACTTAGTTTCAAATGTAGTTTTTTATTCAAGTATAGTAGAAGTAGATAATTTTTGGACACTTTTTTTTTATGGATCTAAAACTTTGGAAGGATCAGGAGTTGGCTATGTCCTGATTGATCCAAAGAAAAATAAACATTTTCTTTCATGTAGATTAGAGTTTGAATGTACCAATAATACAGCTGAGTATGAAGCATTAGTTCAGGTACTAAGAAAATCAATTGAATTAAAAGTAGAAAATATGAAAGTGTATGGGGATTCTGAAATAATTGTAAAGCAAATTCAAAATCAGATACATTGCATTTCACCTCATTTAAAAGCTTACCAGAATGAAGTGTGGGATTTGCTTAAAACATTTTATGCATTTAATATTGTATCCATTCCTAGAGTAAAGAATGCAGAAGCTAACTTGTTAGCTACCTCAGTTGCAAGGCTTGTACCTTCAAATAACAAATGTTCTATTGAATTACTTTTCAGGCCTTCGGTTCCAAACATGATTACCAATCTATGAGTTTTTTATGATGACCAACAAATCTTGGAATGTTTGATGAATGATAAAACCTTCAAAGGAGCAATAATCGATGATGAAGAACACCAAGCTGAATTAAAATTCAAGAACTTTATTCCTAAAGGAGTCAGGACCTTAGAGTGAATGCTTGATCTAGACAACAAATTTAGAAGGCCAGCAAATGTCAATACTCACAGCTCGTCCTTACAATTCAAGCTAATAAATTTGGGAGCTGAAGTTAAACCCAGATATGTAAATTTGGGAAAGTGTTGTTCTCCAGGTGAAAGAAATAAGTTCATTAGTTTGTTCAAACAATACAAAGATGTGTTTTCCTAGACATATGAAGAGCTTAAAACATATGACACGAATATTATACAACATGTCATCCCTATTAGAGTTGGAGTCAATCCTTATTAGCAACCTTTGAGGAAGATGCATCCAAAATTGGAACCTTTAATTCAGGGTGAAGTGAAAAAATTATTGGATGCTAAAATTATATTCAAAGTTAGACATTCGGAATGGGTGTTGAATTTAGTGCCAGTGAGGAAGAAATACGGAGAAATCAGGCTATGTGTAGATTTTAGAAACCTCAATCGTACTTCGGATAAAGATAACTATCTAGTCCCACCCATGGAACAAATATTGCAGATGGTTTCGGGTTCTGAGTTATTTTCATTACTAGATGGATTCTATGGCTATAATTAGGTATTTGTAGATGAACAAGATAGACTTAAAACTACATTCAGAACAAAGTGGGGAACTTTTGCTTACAGAATAATGCCTTTTGGACTCATCAACGATGGAGCTACTTTCCAGAGGTCTATGGATATAGATTTCCACGGTATAATTGGATGTAGTGTTGTAGTATATATCGACGATGTCACGATATTTTCAAAGAAGAGAGAAGAACATGCATTCCATTTAAAACAAATTTTCGATCGTTGTCGAAAATATGGAATCTCACTGAATCCTAGGAAGTGTGTGTTTGCGGTTATAGAAGGAAAGCTACTGGGTCACGTTGTTTCTAAAAAGGGGATCTCCATAGACCCAGAAAGGATCAAGGCCATAGAATAGATCCCTTTACCCCATAACAAAAAAGGTATGCAATCATTCATGGGGACAATTAATTTTGTGCGAAGGTTTGTACCAGATTTCGCTCAAATTGTTAAAACTTTGCATCAAATGGTGAAACAAAGTGTGCAATTCAAGTGGACTGATGTAGAGAAGAATGCATTCAGTAAAATAAAGACATCTATTGCTCATGCACCATCTCTCAAAATTCCAAATTTTGAAAAGGATTTTATTTTGTACACTTTTGCATCTGACGATTCATTAGCAGCGGTGCTTACACAGAAGGAAGATGGGGGAGATGAGTATCCCATATCATTTATGAGCACTGGTCTGCAGGGAGCCAGATTGAATTACCCAGCTGTCTATAAACAAGCTTATGCAGTTTTCAAAGCGGTAAAACAATTCAGGCCGTACATACTTAAGAACCGGACGAAGGTAATAGTTCCACACCCAGCTGTAAGGTCTCTTTTCATACAAAAAGAATTAGGAGAAAGAAGAGGCAACTGGGTAACAAATTTACAAGAATATGACCTCGAATTAAAACCAGCATCCATAGTTAAAGGGCAGGGACTGTGCAAACTAATGGCTGAAGGTAAAAACAATGAAGAAAACAATTGGGACAACGAAGCTGAGTTACATATGATGGATGTATGTCCTCTTTTCACAGCTCCAGATTCTTGGTACTGATACCTTGTTCATTACCTTTAAGAAGGATTTTTTCTAGAACATTGGAATTACAAACAATCAAGAGCATTGCACCTTAAATCAGCTTCATATCAGATCGTTGATGGAATATTATTCAGAAAGAATTATGATGGAGTTCTTATCATATGCTTAGAGAGAGAAGATGCAAAGAAGGTCATAACAGAGTTACATGATGGGCCTGTTGGAGGTCATTTTTCTGGAGATACGAATTCCCATAAGATTCTTAGATCCGGATACTATTGGCCCACACTGTTGAAGCATGTGCATGCCCATGTCAGAAAATGTGATATCTGCCAGAGGTGTGGGGGAAGACAAGCCAAAGCAGCAGGACCATTGAAGCCTGTGATGATAATAGAACCATTTGAGCAATGGGGGATTCCTATCATTGGAGAGATAAAACCAAATTCTTCCTGGCAACACAAATACATTTTGATGGCAACTGACTACTTCACTAGATGGGTCGATGCCATTCCGTTACGTAAAGTGAATGAAGATGCGGTCATGGATTTCTTGCAAGATCATATTATGACCAGGTTTGGGGTTCCAATTTCCCTAGTTTTTTATAATGCTACTTGTTTTTCTTCTATTAGATTAACTGCATTTGCTCATGAAAGGGGAATCAAGTTGAATTATCCTGCAAACTATTACCCACAAGGAAATGGTTTGGCAGAATCTACAAACAAGAATTTGATTAGGATATTAAAGAAAATTGTGATAGAAAACCAGAGAAGTTGGCATTTAGCATTGCCAAATGCTCTTTGGGATGATAGAGTCACACCCAAGAATTCCTTAGGTGTGTCTCCATATACCCTCATTTATGGAAAAGAAGTTATTCTTCCTCCTAACATTATGCTACCATATTCCATAATAGCTCAGGAGTCTAGAGGCACAGATAATGAAATCCTATAGATTAGAATCTATAATCTCTTGAAGGCAGAAGAGTTTAGGGCCAGAGCTAAAGAACGTTTTAAGCATCAATAGGAAGTAGTGAAACGGTGGTTTGATAAACATAAAGCTGGAAAAAAGGAATTTGAAGTGGGAGATATGGTTCTTAAGTGGGATCACCGAGATGATGAAAAGGGGAAACACATGAAGTTTCAATAGTTATGGGTAGGCCCTTTTCAAATTGCAGCAAAGATTGGCCCCTCAACCTACAAGTTACAAGATTTACAGGGGTGGGAAGAGAACTTACCAGTTAATGGTTTAGTTCTCAAACCTTATTTTTCCTGTTTTTTGTTTTTATTTTGTACATAAATAACTCTTTTGGTTGTTTATCTTTGATTTATTTTATTTTTTGTTTGTCTTCTAGTTATATTTTGATTGATTTCAATAAAAGAAGCAAACTTTTTGGTTGCATGGAGAGCATCAGAATTCTGGATTAAGCAAGATTATAAGACTGTGTATTATTGATTTATCTGAAAGAATTATTATAGTTTAGCAGTTTTCCTAAATGGCTATGAACACATTGAAGTCCTAATTAATCCTTGTATAATAAATCAGGATCAAAAGGTCTGAAATACTATTTCAAAGCTCCATCCATCTCACATTTAAAAATGTCTGAGGGGGTGACAGCAAGGACCCATGGAAAAGAAGCAGAGTAAAAAATATATTATATATAAATGATCCCATGCCAATATTTGAAATCCAAAAGGCAAATAAGAGTCAAAAATTTCCTAAGAAAGCAATGTGTTTCAAAACAAAGTACTGAACCATATGAGTACAAAATTGCCAAAGTTCTTCTCCGTCCGTGAGCTGAAAATTAAATACATCTCTCACAAAAAAGGACACTATGGATAGAGGAGCCTGAATAAAAATTCAGAAAGAAAGGCATGCAGGACGACTCAAACAAGACAAGAAATTCCAAAAGCACAAAAGTGCAAAATGTTATGGGAATGAGGAACAAATGAATATTTCTGTTTACCCTATGTTACAATCCTGTGGTGTCCAAGCTGGGAGCTACCCGAAGACAGAGGTAAAAAATGAAACTCATATTCCTGGCCTCAAAAGAGTTATCTTGACTTTGAAATCTTGGTTTCCATTGTCCTAAATTGGACTATCATCAGTGATTAAAAGTACATACATTTTCCATTTGGGAAATCCATACATCTAGAAGAATTCAACATGTCGGTTTTATTGTCAAACAGTCTGTTACTTAAGGAAGAAATTGTCCAAAGATCTAGGTTCATCAGGTAGTCGCCAATTGTTGCAGCTGCAACTTTTTCCAATTTTTTTGAAAAAACTTGGACCCTCCTTTTGATTTTATCTTTCCTAGATTTGTTTTGGAATGCTTAACTCTATTGTTCCTCTGCTACAATTTTGAATTTTTGAGTTTGGTTTGAGGAAAACTGTTTTCTTTCATTTCGGAAGTTGAATGATCTAAAAATGCCTTTGTCTAGCTAATGCTTTTTGAATTTGGAACTTCAAGTTTTGAGTTGTAAATGTTTTCATTTATCACTGTCAGAAGTCATTTGAATAGTGAATCGGGGCCATAGTTCTCTACGCAGCTGCCGTTGCGGAAGCTAAACAATGAATCACCCAATGGAAAGTCTTGTTTTTCACTGATGCGCTTTTACTGTCAGTGTTTTTTGTTTATCATTGTCAGATCATTGGTCTTCTAAGTTGTCACAATTTCAGAGGGCAGATGGCAAACATTTCGATGAATATCTCTTATCTTTGCCGATGACGTGGTTTTATTGTTTTAACTTTTTGATTTTCTTTGCGCTATCAGAAGGGTTTTTTACTATTCATTGGAGGGCTAGTCCTTTGCGTCGCCGACATGGTGGCAGCATTGAGCTCACCATCACCGATACTTAGTCACTAAACATTTTGATCACCAAAGATTTCATTTGATTGTGGAAGCCATAGTCTGATTGTTTCCCATTGTTGCGGCTATTTAGTACACTATCTCTCTGACGCTCAGTTGTTTTATCTGTCGACGCATTACTAGTTAGTTCCATGAGCTTCCAATTGTCGATGATTTCTATTGTCGCGGAAGTCATAGTTATGGTCTCTGCCATTGCGGTGGCTTAGTGAACTAACCATCCAATGTATAGAATTTCCGTTCGCCGATGAGGAGATTGTTAGCCCGATGCTTAGCGTTTTTTACTTCCGATTGCAGGTAGGTTTTTTCCCACTGATTCTTTTTGGTGTGATTTTACTCTATGTTATGGAATGGAGGAGTTTTCCGTGGGTGCTGGTTGAGTCAGGTTTTTTTTCTGAGAAGAAGAGTCTATTCTATTGGGATTGTGATTTTTGGACAGTGAGCTTACAGGATTTTCAAACCCAGCTTGCAGGATTTTCTTTGCCTTATCTTTTCATGAATTAATATTGTTTATAGTTCATTTTACAGAATGCATGTATTGATACAGTTTGTGTTACTTTGTTAAATACTAAATGAGCTAAAACCTGTTATTTTCATGACAGGGTGATTGCTGCAAGTAAGATATATCTAAAAGACGAAGCAGAAAGGAGGCAACAAAGAAAGACGAAGCTGAAGCATAAAGAAGCAGAGATAGAAAAGGAAGGAGAAAGTGAAGGCCTGAGATCAATAGGATCTCAAAAGACCAATGGATTACTAAGCATAATCAATAGCAGCAGAGGCCCAGGCTTGGGAAAATTTCATCAGTTACCAAGCTGGTCCCTTTTATAAAAGTGCTCTTAAATCTTAATCTAAAATGTAACGTATTGTATAAATCATGAGCACTCACTAAAAGACAAAATTATGTGATTGAACAGTTGGGGGGATCCCAAAGGTCATCGAAGGGGTAGCCCAAATGTTTTGCTTTATTGTATAATTATAGGAGAGTTAGAGGTAGAAGTGGCTTTTTCCCAGATAGATTTGTGAGAGTATGTTGTAAGAAGAACTATTTCCTTTTGCAATAAAGAATTACAAGTTTCTTGTTGGAGAAAGCTTGGTGGAAGATTTCAAATGATGTGCTATGGATTTGTTAAATGTGAACTATTTCATTTTCAGCTTTGTGTCCATTAACTGTGAGATTGTTCTAACTCTTTGAACCTATGTTCTTGTTATGAATGCGCTCTAGTTTATTCTATGAAATTTCCACTATGAGTAATGAAGGATTTTCATAAACAATGAGATATCTTGTTGTTCATATATCTATTAATGTTCATGTGTTTTGAAATAAGTAAGAGCTATCTGTGATTTTTCTTAATGCATACACAGAAATACATTACTCATTGATAAATGATAATCTTGCTCCCTAGGGATAGGTTAGATAGTTAGTTTTAGTTTCTTGCTGTGTGTGATTTAGATGCGAGTGAGTTAAGACAAGAGGTAAGAACCTGTGCATCACATTGTGACTACTCCTCATATTCTCTATCAATATGCATTCTTAGATAGGCACTTGCATATCATACTTAAATTCAAAAACTAAAATATACATGATAGACCAGGCCGTTACCAGTAAACCCTTTTATTTTGTTACTTGACCTACGGTATATGGATCGTAAACCGGACAAATTCCCCATACCAAACAGTAACAGGCTAGTTGGGAACGTTTACTGGGGATAATCCCTAACTGTTGTTACCTAAAAATTTATAGGAATCAATAGGTATATAGGTGGATCCTTTAAAAGTTGAGGTGATTGTCAATCTTCCTCCTCCTCGATCTATCCGGAAGTTGCAAAGTCTGAATGGAAAGTACAACTTTCTTCGACATTTTATAGTAAATTATGCCAAGATCACTAAGGGATTCATGTGCTGGCTGAATAAAGACACCCATTTCCTGTGGTATGAAGCCACACAACAAGCTTTCGAGGCATTAAAAGAAGCACTACTATTGGCTCCTCTCTTGTGTCCACCAGACTACACGAAATATTTTATATTATATCTGCCTACATCCAAGCCAATGATAGAAGTGGTGTTGGTTCAGGAATACGATGATCTCCTGTAGCATATTGTCTACTATCTTAGTCATGCTCTAACAGGTCCTGAACTAAGATACTTTCATGTCGATAAACTAGATTTGGAGGAATTTTATGCCATCCAAAGGTTGAGACACTATATTTTGTTGAGGACAACCATAATGGTTGCAGATGTAAATCCTTTCCAATATGTTTTATCCCAAAAAATAATTGAGGGAAAATTTAATAAATGGATTGTCATTCTCTAAGAGTTTGACTTGGATTTATAGACCACTAAGTCTAATAATTCATTAATGTTTGCGGAATTGATTTCAAAATTCTCAACTGAAGAAACTATAGTGATATAAGATGAATCATTTCCAAATGAATACATCTTCTTAATTTCAAACTCTGATCCTTGGTACAAAGATATCCTAGTATATCTCCAGAATTTGAAATGTCTTGCAACCTTCTCATGGTAGATCGGCATAATCTATGAGTCAACGCAAAAAAATACCTTATAATTGACAATACTTTGTATCGACGAGGGGTAGATTCTATCTTGCGTCAATGCCTCACCAATGAGGAGGGGGAGAATGTCCTAAATGATTCTCATAGTGGAGCATGTGGGGGTCATTTATCTGTGTTAGCAACATCCTATAAGATTCTGCGTGTTGGTTATTTCTGGCCCACCATCTTCAAGGATTTTGTGGAAGCAGTGAAACATTGTCATCCATGTCATCTTTACACCAGTAAAATGCAATCACACCTTTTTCCTTTATTTCTCATCATCGTGATAGGGACCTTCACTAAGTGGAGGGTTGATGTCATGATGTGCAACCCATTGTCTGCTAGGGGGCACAAGTATATCATTATCGTTGTAGACAACTTCACAAAGTGGGAAGAGGGAATGCCTACCTGTAAGGAAGATGGGGAAACAACGACGTATTTTGTTTTCAACCAAATTATTGCTAGGTTTGGTATCCCGAAGCAAATTTTCACTGACCATGGAAATCATTCCCATAACAACATGATGACCGAATTGACCACAATGCTAGGGTTTAAGCAAGGCCATTCATCTTCCTTATACCCTCAAGCAAATGGACAAGTAGAGGCAGTCAATAAGACCTTGAAAAATATTCTCAAGTGCATGATAAATGCAAGTAGGTTAAATTGGTACATTATGTTATATCCAACACTTTGGGAATACATAATGAATTTGAATGTTGCCATGGGTTTCTCTCCTTTCCAACTCGTTCACAGGGTGGAAGTAGTCACACCGGTTGAGTGCGAACTACCATCTCTTAAAATTGTTATTAATGTGCTTCCTGACACTACCGATATTGAGGAATGTTTGCTACATTTAGAGCATCTAGATAAGAAACATAGAGATGTGCTCACTATAAATGAGGCACATAAGAACCAGGTGAAAGCTAGTATGATAAAGCTGTAAAACCTAGGCTGTTCTCCTAGGCAGAACTTGTCTTGCTTTGGGATCAGGACAAGGAACCCCATGGGGGCAAGAAAATTTAAATCCATGTGGTTAGGCTCATACGTTGTGTCAAAATTTCTAAATAAGGGATCATATGAGTTAATTGATTACGATGGTAACAAGCTAGTCGAAGCCCAGAAATGGGCTCTATAATGCAGAGTGGTGCATCTAGCTATGGTTTTTGCAGGTACAGAGGGCCCAATGGATCATGCACTTGGTTTATGGGGTTCTTTACTACCTCATAGGGAGGATAGCATCCCCGAGTTGGAGCCACTATTAGCACTTGTGCTAAAATTTAAAGACTTTTACATATGCATTTGCACTAACTCCCCTGCTAAAGTTTAGACCAGTGAAAGAAAGACGAAAATATCAAGTTTTAGCCTTATAAATATGCATGGATAAGAAAAATATGCTCAAGGATAAAATATGAACTGAATGGACAGCCTAGATGCACAGTGAAGAAGATCAAAGACCGAAAATCGTTTATGCCAAGGAAAAATTAGGAGTGAAAAAGGGGAAAAGGAAAGTTCCGGTCGCGAAGTTGGTAAACCCAAATTCTTCTTTCTGCAGTCTGAGATTCGATGGTCAAGGATGAATCTGGGATAGATCAATGGTCTAGCAAAAGGTGGAAGTGAAAAAGGCAAATTTTTGGTTGTGAAAATTGGTAAACCTGACTTTCATTTTCCGCAGTCCGAGATCAATGGTTCAGAAAGCTTCTGCCAAAGATCAACGGCTTAGAAAAGAGTAGAAAAGGCAGAAGAGGTACTAAAGTTTTGGTCACAAAAATTTGAAACTCCACATTCCGCGACCCACAATATTGACAGTCCAAAAAACTTTCGTTGAAGATCAACGGTTTGGAAAGGAGCATAAAGGTGAAAGAGAAAAGGCGGAAACATAGAAATTTGATCGTGGAAATATTGGGATCCTGTCTTTCACTTTTTTTAAGATCGACGGTTCATAAATCTTCTGTCGAAGATCAGCAGTTCAGAAAAGAGTAGAAGAGAGGAAATTAGAAAAGGAAAAAATCCAGCCCTAAATGGTTGAAAGCCCACTTTTCACATTCCACAGCCCATAGCTTGATCTCATATCAACTTCTCTCGTCCATTCACACATCTCAGAAAATATACGACGGTGTACACGCAAATCATCGAGGCAACTTACACACTCAAAGTCGGAGAGGGCCTGCATGATGGGGATCGTGCATAAATTGCGTGTCCCCTCCCTATTAGATATCACACTCGGATATTGAAGGTACAAAAGTCATGTTTATGGTGCATTATGGTTTATAAGGTTGCACCATTAGACGGTCGAGATAAATCAAAGTTGAATATCTATGGTGGGTATTCATTTCACAGCCACAACATGCATGAAATAATAAACTTTCCATGGATGTGAAATCAGGTAGGACCTGCACATCTCAACGGTCATGATTTTGGGCAGAAGAGATCTACGATAGGTGTGCATTTCACATCCAAAACATGCACAGAAGATAAAATATTTCGGAGCTGCAAAATCCTGTAGACCCCGCACTTTTGAACGCCAAGGATCTAGGAAAATTTTTGATCTATGGACCACATTAATTTCACAATGGAAAGGAGCAGGAAGTTTATCAAGTTAGCGGATTGTGAAATCAGCTAAAGGCTGCATCATAATTAATGATGTTGTTTTCATAGGTTATACTTTTCTCTTTCTTTTTGGTATGGAAACCTGTGTCATTTCTCTCGTACTCGACGTACGTTTCAGACTGCTCAGCAGAGTCCATCATCAGGAGGTGTGAGAGGATTTGAGAAAACATCTTCTATAAAAGAGAAATGGAAGACTATTGGTTAACCAAGGATTTCAAGAGTCTATCCAATAATCTCTTTGTCTCTTAGTTTTCAAATGAGAGGTTTCCAAATTCCACTAATAACTAGACCATCATCTCTATTAAATTCTTCGGCTACTTTTCAATTTCCACCGCCTCTCGAATGTGTCTCCTCATGTAATGATCTTCAGTGGCTATGAATTTGGCATGTTCAATGCACATGTAATGGTTGTTCTTGATGGAGTGTTCTGATACCACAGATATTTTTGTTTTGTTATGCATTATGTCTAAGCAATGCTCTTTTAATCTTACTTCTATGGAACGCCCAGTCTCACCAATGTATAGTTTTTCGCATGAACAGGGAATAGAAACTTACTTGATAAGACTAAATACCTGGTGGATTCAAAATTAAAAAAGGAGGTCTACTCTATTCCATGTTCATGTGGAAAACTATACATTAGTGAGACAGGGCGTTCCATAAAAGTAAGATTAAAAGAGCATTGCTCGAACATAATGCATAACAGGAAAAAAAAATAAAAATCTCTATGGTAGTAGAACACTCCATCAAGAACGACCATTACATGTGCATTGAACAAGCCAAATTCATAGCCATTGAAGATCATTACATGAGGAGACACATTTGAGAGGTGGTGGAAATTAAAAACCACCCGAAAATTTTTAATAGAGATGATGGTCTTGTTATTAGTGGAATTTGGAAACCTCTCATGTAGAAACTTAGAGACAAAGAGATTAATGGATAGAGTCTTGAACTCCTTGGTTAACCAATAGTATTCCGTTTCTTTTTTATAGAAGATGTTGCATCAAATCCTCTCACACCTCCTGATGATGGTCTCTGTTGAGTATTCTGAAACCTATGTCGAGTACGAGAAAACTAAAATAGGTTTCCATACCAAAACAATAAAGGCTGCATCGTTGGATGATTAATATTTCTCGTAAATCAAGATATATGGTTGAGGTTTATCTTGCAGGTGGAAGATTAAAGGATTAAGGAAACTATTACAGGCCGCCTGAAGATGCTGTGAACAGTCATTTTCATCAAGCGAGGCTAAGTTCCAGCTGTCAAATTTCCCAAAATTGATCCACCACGCGCATTCTAGCATGCTTTATCGATCTATTTTGTGATCATGGTGAATCTGCCAGTTCAAAATTTGTTAGGATTTTATGTGTGCGGGACTAATTCCTGATTTTTTGTAACTGAATTTGGCTCTGTTTCGAGGTTGGTCTCAGTATCCCATTACAATATAAATACAACCTCTACGGAGGAATAAAGGGCTTGACATTCATATTTTGAAGCCTCTGTGCTTGGTTTTGTAGCTCTGCAACTTTCTTGGAAGTACTAATGTAAATCATTTCATGAGTCTCTAAGATTCATCATGGTGTTCAGTGTTCAGTTTGTCTTCCCCTGTGTGCTTCATTTCCATGTTTGTGCAGTTTATGCTAATGCATTTCTATTTGAATGTAAGGAATTCATACTCTGTTAAGTGCTCCTTGCATCAGATAATGCATTTGTTTATGTTTATGGTAAATGTCTTGGAATTCATCCTCAGTTAGATGCTCCATTTTAGTTACCAGCCTTTATTGTTGCTTCTACTAAAGGTGTTTTAGGAGATTTATCCACATATTGGTGCCTCCTATGTCATTGGGATCTCTTCTCATCCCCCCCTACCATCTCTCAAAGATGTTGTTGAACATTAACACTTACTTTGCATCATATTACGAATGTTATCAATAGTAATTATGTTGTAATCCCTTGAATGTTTTGGGATTTGACTCCATTTCCCAATGGTGCTATCTATTTGTTTGTCTTACACCCTTTAAATTCCAAATAACCCCTCCCCTCAAAAATCTATCCTTCTGAATGCTTGTTTAAAGCCATATGTGTATGTGAATGTTCTTGTGACAAGAGAGATCCCTCTTTGAATGTATAGGCTAGAATATAGTATAAATATCGGTTTGGAATGGTTACCCCAGTGATCTCCTACCACAACCATAGGAAAATTACTAGGTGATAATATCTTGGCACTGTTGCCGGGGAGTAATCACTATTATATCCTTGGGGAAGTGACATTGTTTTAGTTCTATGACATGGTTGAGAAGCCGATCATAGACACATATTGGTTGTATATTCTCTGGCAACTCCACTCAAAAATTTTGGAAGGTGACTCCATTGGGAAATACTAGCAGCCAAAAGAACCAACACGAGGAACAATCTTGATGTTGAATATTTCCAAGAAATGTTTGATCCAGAGAGTGTGATTCGAAGGGATAATAAGTTGCAAAGTTTAGTTAGACCTCTTTCATTACCTACTGAAGGTTTTTTTTCTGGTAGTGATATATCTGAGCATTTTGGTGAGGAGTTTGGGCTAGCTTTCCCAAGAAATAAATATGATTCCAACCTCTTTGAATTGGTTTCTGACACCTCTGCATTAGAACTCTCTTGCATTTCTTGGTCACCCTAGACCTCAGAGCCTTTAGGAAGGGATCTCCAACACTTTCCTGACCCATAATGCCCATTATTTTCCACTAAAAAAATCACTTTAAGCTCGACTTCCAGGATTAAATCACCTACATCATCCAGTTTCACATCCCCTCATAGCTCTGTAGTTCCTCAAATAACACTAATTTTGTCTATCACACCACCTTATATCCCTCTTGGAAACCCTGCCATACCTCCAATAATGGCTAGGTTTGACCCTTTAATCCTCTCTGTTTCTCTTCATGACATTCCCCAGGGATATGGCCAAAGAATAAAATTGTTTAATGGGGAGAGGGGATATTCAACTGAGGAACACTTGGAATGGTTTTTAGACTGGACAAACTTGGAAGAGATAGACCATGATGATGTGAAAATCATTTTTTTTCCCCAATGTCTTGTTGGAGAGGCAAGAATATGGTTCACAAACCTTCCATACCACTCCATTCTAAACTATCAAGACTTTGAAGATGCCTTCAGGAAAAAATGGGTAGACAAGAAAAATCCCAAGCTGTATTTTTTCCCAATATCATTCCATGAGGAGGAGGGAGAGTGAATCTATCCAAGAATTTTCTAACATATTTATTAAGACATATAATGCTATCCCTTCCTAGTTCAAACCTCCCCATGGTTCTTCCCAACTCCAATATGTTGAAGCCTTTGATAGTGATTTTACCTTGTGGTCGAGTGAAAGAAAATCAGCCTCCCTGGTTGATATGATGAATGATGCCATAAAGGTAGAGGTAAATCTGACTGCTACCAGAAGAAAGAAGAGAAATGAGGGAGAATGGAGAAGGGGGGAAGGATAAATAAGAAAGGATAAAGAACCTGAATAACCTTCTTCCTCTAACCCATAAGAGGCTAGAATGGATATGATGATGAAAACCATGGAGAGGCTCACTATGGACAACATACCACCTCCGAGGGAAGGTTAAGAGCCAAAAAATAGAAACCAGAATGTAAGAAGGTCTCATGCCCTTCAAAATAGGCGAAGAGATCAGAGAAACCATCCTGATCAACCCATCAGACCCCCATTTCAGGAGAACTATGTGGAGCAGGAGTATGGAAATCAAGCTGAAGGTGACATCCACCAGCTAGACACTAACTCATCCCCTAGAATTTTACCAAAGAAGAACATGATGAATTCTTTCATGAAGCATAAGAGCTACCTACTGGGGAAGCGAAGGATTTTCAGAGTGGTTATCAACTTGTTGTAATGGATCTTCAAAGATAGATTGGTATAAGGAACATATATGTTCTTGTTGTAAGAAATAAAGAGGCATCAAACAAAGCCTCTACAAGCAAACCAAGGAGCAGTACACCCCCCTAAGGACACCTCCAAGAATGTAACAAAGCCCAAAGGGAAAGAGAAAAAAGAGGATAATCAAAGGGGGCTAGATCAGGGGCAGACCTTGTTCAGTCTAGAGGCTGAAATTACAAAGATTAAAATCTATGTCCCTCTTACTAAATTGTTAAAGAATTCTAAATATCATTCCAAAATTGCCACAGTGTTGAAGCCTCCAGAGGATGTTTCTGCAATATCAGATTCCTTAAATATTCAAGATGATAGTCCCACCATCCTATTTGGACCATATGTAGACGATTCTTCCGATGAAGAGGTTCCCCCCTTCTATGTTAGTCTAAACATTCATAATTCCATCCTACACAATGCCATGCATGATTCAGAAGCCTCCCACAATCTAATGCCCGGGGTGATCATGGATAAGCTGGGGTTAGAAGTAACCAGACCATATGAAGACCTTTTCTCCTTTAATTCCAGTAAAGTAAAGTTCCTAGGATTAATAAAATATCTAGTCATATCTTTGGCCCAAATCCCTGCCAAAAACCTGGTCATGGATGTAGTTGTAGTTGACATCCCTCCAAAGTTTCGAATGTTGTTATCAAGACCTTGGGTATCCAAACTCAAAGGTGTTATTCAATGTTTTGAGGAGTGCAAGTTTAATCTGATTCCCATATTGCAGAATGATGTAGTTGATTCCTTGGCCACTTCTTTCGCTATTTTCAAGATTCCCATGCACACCAATAGCATATATGATATTGAAGCTAGGCACATACCCTCTGTCCCAGATAATGTTGAGAATCGGTAGGCCTTTGAAGATGACAAACAAATTCATAATTTCCTCACTCTTACTGGGTAATTTGATGGCTTGACCATTGATGAAAACAATGCACTCCTAGAAGAGCCTACTCTCATCCAATATCCCCCAAAAATTCATATTGTCATTCCCAAATAATTGCCACGAGATGAGGAGTTTGTTCTTGTTGAATGTGCTAATGATGAAAAAAATGAGGAAGCTGGTGGGCCAGAGTTTCAGGAGGATGATGGACAACAGGAATATGTGAACAATATCTATGGAAAGGAAATCCTACAGATCAAGGGCAACTCTATCCCTATGGGTTTAGCTCCTTTAGAAAATATTTTTGATCCTAATCATGTTGCCAAGGAGCCTCAGCTAGTCCCAAGTTGTGAGGATGTGGAAGATGTCAACATTGGAATAGAAGATAATCCAAAGGTCATCAAAATATCAAGAACCCTCTCACCTGAATCCAAGCATAAGTATATTTCATTGATGAAGGAATACTCAGATATCTTTTCTTGGAGTTATAGTGACCTTAAGGATTATGATACGAGCATAATTCAGAACACTATACCAATAAAAAAGGATGAGATGCCTACTAATAAAAAACTAAGAAGACTGAACCCCAAGTTGCTACACCTGGTAGAAAAGGAAATAAAGAAACTGTTCTAGACCAAAATCATTATGGCCCTTATATTCTCAAGGTGGGTGGCCGATTTGGTCCCAGTAAAGAAGAAGAATGGAGAGATAAGGATATGCATTGATTTCAGAAATATGAACATACTTTCTTTAAAATATCATTATCCTCTCCCTAATATGGTTCACATTTTGCAGAGGGTAGTCGGCACCCAAAGGATATCACCCTTGGATGGCTTCTCAGACTACAATCAGATCATGGTGCACCCAGAAGACCAAGAGAAGACAACTTTCACAACACCCTGGGGCACTTTTATGTATGCAAAAATGCCATTCGAACTCATGAATGTAGGGGAAACCTTCCAACAGGACATGGGCATATATTTTGCTGATGAAAAGGAAAAGATCTTGGTTATCTATTTGGATGAAATCACTGCCTTTTCACAGTATGATGAGGAACATGTTGCACACCTGTTGAGGATGTTCAAAAAGTGCAGAAAATTCAACATCTCTCTGAATCCAAAGAATTCATTCTTTGCTATGAAGGAGGGGAAGATGTTGGGACGCATAATTTCTCAGGAAGGAATCAGAATAGACCCAAAGAAAGAGGAGGAAATACATAAAATTGAACCTTGGAATAAGGTGGAGGTTTAGTCCTTTCTGGGAAAGGTAAATTTTCTGAGAAGGTTCATTGTTACCTTTGCTGAAATAGTAAGGTATATAACTAACATGCTGGGAAATGACACAGAGATCAAGTGGACATTTGAAGAAAAACAGTCCTTTGAAGATATCAAGAAGGCTATCTTAGAATCACATGTATTGGAAAGCCCTGATTTCTCCAAATATTTCCTCATATTCTCTTTTGCTTCATAGCACATAGTGGCAGGGGTATTGCTACAGAAGAATCATGAGGGACACGAGTAGCCCATTGCTTTTTACATCAAAACCCTAAGAGATGCCCCTATGAAATACAACATCCTAGAAAAGCAATATTATGCTCTGGTGCATACCTTGAAGGAGTTCTGAGTGTATATCATGCACTCTCACATTATTTCCCATGTCCCCACCAATACAGTAAAGGATATTCTGACTCAACCAGATTCTAAGGAACGAAGGGGAAAGTGGATAGCAGTCCTACTTGAATATGACTTGGAGATCAAGCCCACAAATCTTATTAAATGCCAGGGACTGGACAAACTCATGGCACAATATAACTATGATGCTCTTATCCTACACATGATTGTTGAATTGTCAGCTAAAGAAAAAAATCCTAAGGGACAACTAGATCCCCAAGTAGCTGAGCATTTCTTGTCATCCCCATGGTACACTGACAGCATCTTCATGTTACAACATCTACAAGCTCCATAGGGTATGGACAAAAAAAGGATCGGGTTTCTCAAGTAGAAAGAATAAAGGTTTTGCATCTTAGATGGAAAATGGTATTGGAAAGAACCAGTAGGAGTGCTGCTGAACTGTGTGAATGAGCAGGAGGCCAAGAATCTCATTGAATAATTTCATGTAGGAGAATGTGGAGGTCATCATTATTGGAATGCCATTGTGAACAAAATCATGAGGTCGATGTTTTATTGTCCCACTATATTTTATGATACTCACATAGATGTTGTTTCCTACCATAAATGATAGATCTTTGAAGGAAGGAGAAAGCTTCTGCCATTTCCTCTGAAGCCCATACATGTTGAGGCCCCTTTCCAGCAACAGGGGTTGGATTTTATTGGAGAAATAAACCCATATTCCTTAGGACAACACAAGTGGTTCCTCACTGCCATTGATCATTTCACCAAATGCATTGAATCCATCCCAACTAAACAGGCCAATGAGACAATGAATATGCAATTTCTAGAAGAGCACATTTTGCCAAGGTTTGGGATCCCTAGAAAGCTGATCACTGACAATGCTCCTGCATTCAAGTCAAATAAGATGGTGGAATTTTGCTTCAAGTATCACATATAGTTGGGGTATTCCACAACCTACTATCCACAAGGAAATGGGCTAGCAGAATATTCAAATAAGAGCCTCGTGAGGATTAAAAAAAAGATGCTTCAGGACAACAAGAAGGTATGGCACACAAAATTGCCTCATGCTTTGTGGGATGACAAAATCAGTGTAAAGAAATCCATTGGCACTTCACCATTCCAGCTAGTTTATGGCTCTGAGCTAATTTTTCCTAGTTCCCTGATTTTTCCAGTAATGAGACTATTGTAGGAAGAAGAAATTGAAACCCATCCAACTCAAAGGAGGATGTATCAATTGATTGAAATGCAGCAACAAAGGGAGCAACTGTTTGATAGAACTCAAAAATTCCAAGAGAAAATGAAAGAGATATTTGACAAGAGAACAAAGCTTGATGATTTCCAAATGGGGGATGTAGTTTTTCCATGGGATGCACCACATGAAGAGAAATGGAAGCATGGTAAGTTTGATCACCTGTGCAAGGGCCCTTACAAGATTTCAGATTTTAGAGGAAATAATTCCTACATACTGGAGGAGATGGAGGGTGGTCTGGTATCTGGAGCTCCTGTAAATAGGAGGCTCCTTAAGAACTACTTCCTGTGAAGTAAGTTTCGTTCCCATGCCATTGTATATACCATTTCTTTTTAGAATTGCATGTGTTGGCATCTCTCTGACAGACTTAAAGACCAAGGTGAACGCAGCAAGGTCCCCAAGAGGAGTCATCATTTGGTTTTATTTTTTATGCAAATTTGAAGTTACAGGCACTAGAACAAAGTTTGATGTTATGGGCCTTTGGGACAGTGCAGAGTGGTGCAGCTAGCTGTGTTTTTTGTAGGTATAGAGGGCCCAATGGATCGGGCACTTTGTCTATGGGGTTGTTTTCTACCTCACAGAGAGGATAGCATCCCTGATTTGGAGCCGATGTTAACACTTATGCTAAAATTTAAAGATTTTTACATATGCATTTACACTAAATCCCCTGCTAAAGTTTAGACCAGTGAAAGAAAGATGAAAATACCGAGTTTTATCCTTATAAATATGCATGGATAATAAAAATATGATCAAGGCTAAAAGCTGACTTGAATAGATTGCATGGATGTGTTGCACCTGGAAATATCACATTGCTTAGAAGCCTCTATGAGAATCTCACTTTTCCCTTTAACCTCCCTAAAAACCTAGCTTGAGTCACCTTGTTCACTTTTTTCCTTGACCTAGAAGGGACGACGCTTCTTGGTGTTTTGGAATTTCTGGAGAGAAGATAAGTGAATCCAAGGTTGAGGTATAATGTGTTTTATGTTAATTGATTTAATATTCAAGGAAAGGATATGTTGTTGTTTGTTGTAATCTCACAGATCATAGAGGGTTACCAATAATAGGCATTGAATCATACAGACATAACAGACAGAAGAGATAAGAACATAGATATGGAATAACAGATTATATTATAGCATGAGGGTCCATACATACACAGAAATGAACCAAGTTCTCATCTGGCTCAACAACCTAATATATATGATTTACAAAAAGTTACATATAACTACCTATCGGTTCTCTCAATCAACATGACCTTACACAACTGACCTAATCTCCAATTAGTCGACTATTGGACTAGTCAGCTCACCGACTCGCTCCTCCAACATCTCCCCCAGGAACAAAATATTTCTTCGTCCCAAAGAAACAGGGGAGGTACTTCAGCAGTGTGTTGTCTTAGGTAGTTGTTTCTGGTATTGTTTGTCTTCATGGACTGTGGAGTTAGATGGTTGGTCATTTTTGTACGCATATTTCCACAATTGCTTCTGCTGTCATGACCAGTTGGTGTTGAAATTATTCCCAGCTTTGTAATACTTTCTGGATGTCGATAGTCAATGTCGTGATGCTTGATAAGTTCGACATATTCTCCTAGATGGAAAGGTCAGCTATGCTTTCAATGTCAGGTCCCTTGAATTGATGTTTTTCCTTTGCTGCCTCCAATAGTCTTTTCATCTGCGGGTAGATTGTATCTAGTTTATCAAGGCTTGGAAGTGCTTGATGTACCCACTGGTGTGATTGTTTTTCTTGTCTTTGTAGTTTGGTTGTTTCTAATACAATCTGATATTGTATCTTATTTCTCAATGCTTCTTCGGTGCCTTTTCTTCTTTCTAGTGCTTGAATTTGTTCTCGGGTCTGTCGGGTTTGCTGAAATACTTGTCTGTAATAAGTGGGACAATCACATAGTACTTCTTCTGTGATGACAGATTCTTCCAGGTGGTCTTGCAGCACTTTGTGGGCTTCTGAGAATGCTATGTACTGCTTCCTTAAAAGTATGGATGTCTCCTCTTTTTGGTATTTCTTTGTATTTAATAGATGGGATTGTAGAGTTGACACCATGCTTTCAAATAGCTGGTATTCCTTTTCAAGCTGATTGTCAATGTCGGCCTCTAGAGGTCCTGGTATTACATTTTGAACTAATTTTCCGCATTTTGATAGAAACTCGACTTGTTCATTCTTACTATTGTCGAGCTGCTGTCATCTGGTCTAGATTCTTGTTTTTTCCTCAATGGCTAGAGTTTCTAAGAGTTGTCCCAACTCTCCATCTCTTAGCTTTGTTGCGTCGATTGCAGTAGTCAATCCAAGTTGATTAAGGTGGACCATTTTCCACTTTGGTTCCTTGTGGTGTTCTTTCTTCTTTTTGTCTCTTTTTCTTTTATGTTTATGCTGTTATGTTTGTTGTGGTGCCTGTGCATCTACAAGTGGTAGATTCTCCTGTGATTGATTTTATGGCCGCTGATCTTCAATGGTCGATGGAAATTTTGGTTGATTTCCTTAGGTGGAACTTGTAGCTAGATGTGTATCCCAAGGATTTGGCACAGATTGTTCAGGGTTTGGTAAAGGTTCTGGATTGGGAAGTGGTGGTGGAGATGGTGAATGGTCTAGTGTAATTGGTGTAGTGGGGATATTTTCAGTCAATGTCGGGTCTTCTACTTCTGGTGGTGAATCATCTGGGTCATCTAAGAATAGTTTGTTGATCACCCGGTTGATATCTTCCAAGTTATATTCCTCCTCATCTCTTGCTGGTTCATTGGCTAATGGAGGGTGTGGGATGTCAAAAGGGAGAATGGATGAGGTGCGACTTGCGACAATTTGAGATGTATTGTCGGGGTTCCTCAAGAATGTAGACTTGATAATTCCCACAAATCTTGGTTTTGGGGGTATTTGGCCAATTTGTTGAGAGAGTATCTTCCTTGATGCATTGGCTTCAATCAGTGGAAATTTGGTGGTAATGTTATGGATAGAGGTGATTAGTTTAGGTAATTTTTCAATGTATGTCTAGAAATCACCGTCCTGGTCGAACCGTTCTTTCAGTGTCTCTGACATAGCATTCCTACAAATGTCAACTCGGCTTATGATGGGTATCTGTGTGGTGCCTTCCTATGTAATCTGGGTTGGAGATGCGGGTGGAGGTGTAGAAACTAAATCAAAAATTTCTTCCTCAGTTGAAGTGGTTGTAGTTTTTACCTTTTTCGGTTGTCCTTGCTTTGCTCCTGCGTCGACAAATCGTTTGAATTATGTTTCTACCAAAAATTTGTTTTTTGTTGCATCTTCTAGAATGTTGACAGTGGTAGCCAACAATTCTTCTTCATCTTCTAAATCAAATAGGAGAAGTATACGCTTCCCTTTCCCTTTTTCCTGTATTGCCTTCTTTTTCCTTGAAGCTGCTATTTCCTATGCTATTTTTCTTAAATTTTCTTTTTTCATAGCATATTCGGGATTATCTAGGTCAATGTCTTCTTCTATATGCTCCTCTCCATCTTCTTGTTGGTGAGTTGGAATGATATTTTTTTCTGTCGGTTTGGCTACCTGATGTCCAATTGGTTTGCCTTCGGTTTGGATAGGTTATGGGGCAATTGTCAATTAAAGTTTGTTGGTATCCTCTGTCGGTGTATCCTTAAACACAAAGGTATTGATGTGCAAACTAAGTTTGTAGACCTCCTCTTTTTCTTGGTCTGTTAATGGTTCTTCGATTGGTTGATTTATTTCTTTGGATTTTGCTGGTATTGATAAATTTGTATTGGACTGTCGAGCTAGCTCTTGAAAAATCTCTTCGACTGTTGGGTAGTAGTCAAGAGGTTTCGCTATTGCTTTTTCTCCCTCCATGTACCAAACTACTGTGTGTTCAAGCTCGAGTTGAATATGAGTTATTTTCAGCAAACCTGTTCGGATGTTTGGAGGCACTCTCCATCTGGTCGTCTGGATTTTTAGGTTTTGGAACCAGTTTTCCAGCATTACTTTACCATTTTCCAATGCTTTTAGTGTTCCATTCTGTGAAAATGGCTTGAACCTCCATTGATTCCATATCCATGTTGCATGTGTGATTTAGAAAAATAGGGCTTTTTGACATTGTAGCAGAAGTTAGTTTTTCATGTGTTAGATTCTTAACATTAAGCTAGCATTATATTAGGATCTTTAAATAAGAGAATAAAAAGCACAGCAATCAAACACAAGAGACAATGAATACAATTTTTTTCCTTGGGGAAACCATAAATGGAGAAAACCCCACAACTTCCTCAGAGATAGAATCAACACCAAATAGAAAATCCCAAAATAGTAAGATGATCTCTCGACAGGAGTAACCTCTTTCTTCCTAGCCCCAGTGTCTTCTTCTTCCTCAACTATGTGCTACAACTGAGTGTGAGTGAGTGTGTATCAAATAGAGAGGCTAGCTCTCTAATTATAGTAATTCCTAACTTTACTAAACCCAACTAGGGCCGACTTCACTAGGTGAGGCTAATAACCCTAGTTCCTCGGAACTGCGGGGACTTTAACCCTTGATCAATAGGAGGGTTACCCACAATGACTTGACATGACTTGTTTACATTATATATCCTCCCGATTGGAACATCAGGGCATGACATGACTCAATTACATTACAGACACATCCTGGAATAAACATTGGGGTACAAGAAATAAGATAAATAGGTGAATACATTTTGAAGTTACAAATACATCAACACTCCCTCTTAACTAGGAAGGTATTCTTTCGACACAATTTTCAACACTAGTCTTCTTCTCTGTATCAACTAGATCATCTTTTCATCTTCATCTTCAAGTCTTCTTTGTCTTCTTCGTCTTCTTCATCTTCAAGTCTTCTTCTAAGTCATCTTCTTCTTCAAGTCTTCTTCGTCTCGGGATATGGATTATCATGACTACTAGATCATCACTGCTGGATCATCATCACATCTGGATCATCACTTCATTTGGATCATCATCAAGTCTGGATCATCATCACATATGGATCATCACTTGTTCTGGATCATCATCAAGTCTGGATCGTCATCACATGCTATCTTAGAATGGTGCTATCTCGATTCTTCTCGTCACAGGAAGTTCTACAGAGCCAACCCTTTTTCATGTTGGTTGTAGGCCTACCCTTCATGTAGGTCTTTAGCACTTATATCTGACCCTAAGTCAGAAAATCCCACCCAACTCTTACATCTGACCTCATCTTGTCAAAAAGGCACACCCAACACTCACATCTGATCTCATCTTGTCAGAAATGCCCAACACTCACATCTGACCATGTGTAAACACATCGCGCCAGAATGGCTTAGTGATTACATCCGACTTCATCTTGTCAGAAATGCTCTGCACTTACATCTGACCCCATCTTGTCAAAAAGGCATAGCACTCACATCTAACCATAATTAAACACATTGTGCCAAAATGGCTCAGCACTTATATCCAACCTCATCCTATCAGAAAGGCTCTGCACTTACATTTGACCATGTGTAAACACATCGCATCAAAAGGGCTCTCAGTCCTAGACTGAGGATTCCTGGTAACTGAATAGGTGCCTCCATTCTCATAGAGAATGGCATCAACCCTTATATCTGATCAAGAGGGATACATCCCTCAATCACATCAAAATGCCCATGCGCTCACATCTAATCATGTAAAACTACATCCTATGGTCATATCAAAATGGCCCTCAGTCCCAGACTGAGTATTCCTGGTAACTGACCAAGTGCCTCCATTCCAAGAATGGCATTCAACCCTTACATCTGATCATGTAGGAACCAGTCCTACAGTTATATCAAAATGGCTCAGCACTCACATTTGACATGGAAGGAACCTAAATCCTCTCACCATGACATAATGGCTCAGCCCATACATTTGAGTATTGAAGGAACTTAATCCTCTCCCATGTCAGAATGGCTCTAGGTATCATCATTTCCCCTTGGAGGGAACCTCGATCTGGAGAACACCAAGCTTCTCCCTAAAGTACTCAAACTTCACTCTAGCCAATGGCTTCATCAATACATCAGCTATCTATTCATCAATCATGACATACTGGAGCTTCACTACTCCTCTCTACACCATATCCTTGAAATAGTGATACTTGATCTCGATATGCTTCAACTTGTCATGGAACACTGGGTTCTCTGACAACTTCACAGAACTTTGGTTGTCGCAATATATACAAGTAGCATCCATCTGGAGATCAAATAAATTAGACAGTATCTTCCTCAGCCATACTGCCTCACAACTAGCTGAACAAGTTGCAACATACTCTGCTTCAACTGTACTCAGTGCCACATGGGATTGCTTCCTACTAAACCAAGAGATCACGCCTGATCCCATACTGAAGCAACATCCTGAAGTGCTCCTTCTATTAATGGCATTTCCTACCCAATATGAATCAACATAACCCTCTAGGTTAATCTTATGATTCGCCTCGTACTTGAGCCCATAATCAACTATACCCTTCAGGTACCTCAGAATATGCTTTGCAGCAATCAAGTGAACATGTCTCGGATCTGTCAAAAACAGGCTCAAGGTGTTCACAACAAAGAAAATATCTGGTCTCTTGTTCATCAAGTACATCAAGGACCCAATCATCTGATGATACATCGTAGCATCAACCACTTCTGATGAAGCATCACTCAATAGCTTCAAGTTCGATGCCATAGGTGTGGTCATGGCCTTGCAGTCCATCATCATGAATCTCTTCAGAATCTCTACTACATACTTCCCTTGTCCAAGGAAGACTCCATCTGCATTCTACCACACCTCCATGCCTAATAAATAGTGCATCATACCCAATTCCTTCATTTCAAACTCAGTAACAAGTTTCCTCTTCATATCGGCAATCAACCCATCCATACCTGTTACAAACAGATCATCCACATATAACAGGAGTATCACTGGGTTTCCATCTTCAGCCTTGTAGTAAAGGTTGGAATCTGCTTTACTCTTGGTAAAGCCCAATTGGATAGGAAACCATCAATTCTATGGTACCATGTCCTGGGTGCCTATTTCAAACTGTACAGGGCTTTCTTCAATCTACACACATGCGACTCCCTGTCATGTGTCTCAAAACCGAGTGGCTATTCCACATACACTTCCTCTTCTACTACACCATTAAAGAAAGAAGTATTGACATCCATCTGGTGTATTTTCCATTTCATCACTGCAGCTAGAGAAAGTACTGATCTAATGGAAGTGTATCTCACTACAGGTGCAAATTTTTCTTCATAATCTATTCCTTCTTTCTAGGAGAAACCACAAGCCACGAATCTTGCTTTATATTTCTCGATGCTGCCATCTGCAGCATGCTTGATCTTGTAGATCCATTTGGAAGTTACAATGCACTTCCCTTCTGGTCTTGGGACAACATCCCAAACATCATTCTTCATGATCGACTAATACTCTTCAATCATAGCATCCTTCCATTCTTTCCGTTCTGCCACTTCTTCATAGTTGGAAGGTTCTTTATCAATAATGTCACATAGTAACGCTACGTAACTAGAGAAATATCTAGCTCTCTTTCTTCCTCTGGGTTTTTTTTCTGAAGCTCCATATCTTTCTGCACCTTGGATAATTTCACGTACCCAAGCAGGTTTCCTCTTATGAGGATTCTTCTCCAGAGGTGGATCTACAGGTTCTTGAGGTTCTTCAAATTCTCGATCTTCTTCTTGAATTTCTTCATTCATGATTGTGTCATGAATTCCGGGTTCTCTTGTTTGTTCAGGTTCTTCAGCTGGTTCCTTCCTAGATTTGATGTAGGTTGAATCTTCGTCAAATGTTACATCTCTGCTGATGTCAATCTTCTTGAACCCTGGGAAGTATAATCTGTAAGCCTTCGAGCTTTCAAAGTATCCCACAAATATACCCTTATTTCCTGAAGGATCTAACTTCATCCTCTTTTATTTCGGAATGTGTATGTATACACGATATCCAAATATTCTGAGATGGATGACTTCTAGTTTCTTTCCAGAGAATATTTCTTCAGGAGTCTTGTTCTTGAGTACTCTGTGTGGAGTATGGTTCTATACATACACCGTTGTTTTGGAAGCTTCTGCCCAAATATGCATAGGAAGATCTTGATCATGAAGCATTGCTCTTGCAACTTCCATGATAGTTCTATTCTTCCTTTCTACAATCCCATTCTTTTGAGGAATATAAGGAGTGGACAACTCCCTCTTAATCCCTGAGCCTTTATATAGCTATTTGAATTCATTCGAAGTGAATTCTCCACCATTATTTGATTGAAAGGTCTTGATCTTCTTTTTAGTGTGGTCCTCGATCAAGGCTTTGAATTCCTTGAACTTGTTGAATACTTCATCTTTGTTATTCATAAAGTATATCCATTTCTTTCTAGAAAAATCATCAATAAAAGAAACATAGTATGCATACCCACTTAGTGAATTGGATGACATTGGACCGCATACATCGGAGTGGATGATTTCCAAGATTCCTTTTTCCTTGTTCTCGCTACTTGGAAATATCTTCTTTGTGTTCTTCCCTTTCGCACATCCTTTGCATATACCTTCATGTTTTGTCTGCATTTCTTGGATACCTTTAATAGCTTTTCTTGCAAGTGGTAGTGCTCTGTAATGCACATGTGCAAGCCTTCTATTCCAAAGCTCATTTGGTTCTATCGAGTCATGAACCAAAGCTTGTTCTGGTTGGCCCTTCAATTTGTATAGTCCTCCTTCTTGTTCTCCAATCACTACTACATCATCGAAAGACTTTTCTTTTGGCCACATGAGGACTTGGCCATCTACAAATGCAACCCTCATTCCTTTTGCATCTAATGTAGATATGGAGAGGAGGTTCTTCTTTAGTCCAGGTACAAACAATACATCTTTCATCTTGATAGACTTTCCACAGTCTAGCTTATAGAAGGATTCCCCACTACCTTTAATTGGATATTGGCAGTCATCTCCAAGTTTCACCTTGTGAGTTGATTCATGTTCAGATAATTTCACACAGGATTCTTGAATCCTATCATGTGCTTGGAAGCACCACTGTCTATAATCCAATTATTACTGCCATGTGTGATAGTTCTCGTGAGAGTGGAAATCAGAACATATTCTTTATCACTTGAAGAATCATCACTGTCTTGCCTATTTCTCTTTGTGGAAGGTTCATCATCTTATGTAGCATGAGCATGATGTCTTCTCTTATTTCCCTTCTTCTTGTGAGAGCTACTTTTGTTCTTAGGACAATCTCTAGCAAAGTGTCCTCTTTCATCACATGTATAGAAAATGAACTTAGATTTATCTCTAGGCTTTCTAAAGTTATTCCTTTGATTAGAGTACCTACTTCTGTGATGGCTAGATCTGGTTTTCTTGGATTGTACTGTGACAGATTTATCTTCACTTCCCATCTTCTCTTCTCGAGCTTCTATCCGAGCTTCTTCTTGAGAGCATTCTTCCCATAGTATGTTGAACTTGACTAACTTATTTCTGGCACAGATCCCTTGAATGAAAGAGTCCCATGTCCTAGGGATACCATTCAAGGTGGTCATCACAATCTTTGCATTCTCCACTTCTTCATCTACTGCTTCCAATTTTTCCTTGATCTGAGAAACCCTTGTAAAGTAATACTGGATGGTTTCTGCATTCTGTATCTTCACATTCTTCAATTGGTTCCTCAAGGTCATCTTCTATTTTATGTTCTTTCCTTCAAACAATTTGGTTAGGGCATGAAACATAGCTTTAGGTGTCTTTAGGGAGGGAACCTATGGTATGAGGTGATCCTTGATAGAATCATCAATGATCCTCTTTTCCATAAACAAATTCTTCTTGTGTAAGGCCTTAGCCTCATCTCCCTCCCTCTGGAACTGGAACCTCCTCATTGATGTAGGATTCCAACTCATTCTCTTCCAGGACCAGGGAGATCCTATACTTCTAGGCTCGGAAGTTATCAGCTCCCTCAAGATTTTCATTAATATTGGTATGATGAGACATCTTAATTGAGAACATCAAATGGAAATACAAAATATTTAGATCTTAGCAGGTCAATATGTCAGATCTGAATCTAGAGCTGAAATTCTACAGTGCTAGTTCAGGAGCAGATTAGGGTTTTGCTTTTCCATAGTTCTACCCAACCATATGCTTTGATTTTGATCCCTAACTTCGATTTTGGGGAGGATATCAATCTAGGCCTGGGCTCACTGAAAAAATCCTCTTCTGTGAAAAGCCCTAATTTCTTACAGTAGTGTCGGGTCCAAAACTAAAAAACCTCAGAATTGGATTCTGCTTCGAAAGAAATATGTGCCCTAGGGAGGAGAGTTATTCCAACCTTCTTTTGCTGAAAATCTGTGGAGAGAGATCCAAAAAATAGGAATCCCTAGTTCCCGCAACTGTACAGTGTCTTCTTCTCAGGATAGCTCCGATACCATGTTAGATTCTTAAATTAAGCTAGCATTATATTAGGATCTTTAACTGAGAGAATAACAAGCACAGCAATCAAACACAAGAGACAATGAACACAGTGTTTTTCCTTGGGGAAACCATAAATGGAGAAAACCCCGCAACTTCCTCAGAGATAGAATCAGCACCAAATAGAAAATCCCAAAATAGTAAGATGATCTCCCGACAGTAGTAACCTCTTTCTTCCTAGCCCCAGTGTCTTCTTCTTCCTCAATTATGCGCTACAACTGAGTTTTAGTGAGTGTGTATCAAATATAGAGGCTAGCTATCTATTTATACTAATTCTCGACTTAACTAAACCCAACTAGGGCCGACTTCACTAGGTGAGTCTAATAACCCTAGTGCCCCAGAACTGTGGGGACTTTAACCCTTGATCAATAGGAGGGTTACCCACAATGACTTGACATGACTTGTTTACATTATAGATCCTCCCGATTGAAAAATTGGGGCATGACATGACTCAATTACATTACAGACACATCCCAAAATAAACATCAGGGTACAAGACATAAGATACATAGGTGAATACATTCCGAAGTTACAAATACATCAACAGCATGCACATTAGAGGCTTCTGCCTTACATTTTCAGAAACTTTAGAGTGCTTGTTTGAAATATTTTTGTGTTTGAAAGGACTTCCTTTGCATTTCCTTATTGGATCTTGTTTTTTTGTTGAAAAAAACTTTCTTTTGGTATATTTTTGAAAAGAAAAGAAAAAGGTTTCTTCCTTACCCTATTTAGTTCTCATTGAAGTCAAAAAGTGCATCTACATTAGATTAATTTGCATTATTGGAGACAACATTCCACAAACATTCACCTAATCGTATAGATAAAATTAACAGTAGCTTTAGGTATAAAATTGTATAGAAATTTGAGTGATAGGTTAGTGACATGTTCGGGCGTCATTAAGCATAGGAGCTGTCGTTATTTGTCTACAGTACAACTTGGGATTCATGTGGTTCTTCCACGTACCATCAGTATATCGAATGGCCTTTCATGTACCCTTGAGGTATATAGAAAAGTACTTCATGTACTCAATTGTATATCGAAAGGCCCCTTGTGAAAAGTTGTACATTAGACAACACTACTACCAATTTGATCTCCCACGTATCTTGAGTATATCGGGAGACCCCACTAGGATACCCTGACCATCTAAGAAAATCCCTTTGGTCGTGTTGTGTGGAGCAATACACCAAAAACAACATTCGGGGAGACTACTACACATGTACCCCTGAGGTATATCATGATTTGCACCTTCTTGAAAATCGTGGTGAGAGACCGGCTATTCTGAACCCGTCCTATCACTTAAGTCTGCTTGTGACCTTTAGCTCTGCGTAGGTTTTACTTGTGTGTTTTTCTCCTTTTTTGACCTATATTAGGTAACTTCGGCCACCACCATGGTTGAGCAACTTGCGAGACATCAATATCGTAGATTGCAGGGTTTATCTCCTGACTCTCCTCCTACCATGGAAGCACAGGAAGGGGTAACCATGGAACAACTAGATTTTGCTAATGTTCCTCTAGGAACTACCCTAGCTAGTGAAACTAGAGAAGAATTCACTATTTTTACAAATCCTTTGATTCAACTCCCTCCTGCGGTTGATGCTTCTATGCATCTGCCATTGGAAAGCCATGTTGATAGTCCTACTCCACCAGATTATGGCCCGGATGCTCCTTTTTGGAGGACTTCTATGGGCTAAGCTATTGCTGAATTCGGGGTTATTAGACCTTCACCAGGGAATTCTCCTTTGGGAGAGGAGGAATAGAGAAGAATTAATGCATCTCTTGATCGAGCTTGTAACTTTTCAGAGAGAGTAGAAAGAATCATTCCTCCACCTGTGTATCATTATGAAACTATGTCAACTCATTTACCTCATAATACAGATCCTTGGCCTTTATCTAAAATTAAACCTTCCCCTGAAAATCATCCAACCTATGGTGATACTTCCCGCAACCCATGGATTGAAGGATATCATTCACTAGCTCAAGTATTAGGTCCTATTGAAGAAGTTCCATTTCAAGGTAATCCATGTCCAAATGAAAATCCTACAGTCTCACATCCTAGACCCATTACTAGGCCTTCCATACCAGTCATGGTTGGTGGGAAATCAACAAATCAAGTTATGTCAACACATTCTAACATCGGGGGTAACCCTTGGCATGAGTTATGTCATCTATTAGTGGAATTATTGCTAGTTCAGGACAAGTTGCAGCTATAGCACAACCTGCAATACTCATCCCTCCTACTAATACCAATGTTGCCCCCCCCCCATCTAGTTCAAGCCAACCCTTAGGGGTGCAACCTGTTAATAATCCAGCTTCTCAGGGATATACTTATTCAAGAACTCAGCCACCTATGGTCAATCAAGTGTATCAACAACCACCGCCAATGACTATTTATCCTGGAATTCTCTACCATGTAAATGCTTTTATACCTTGGGGACAACCTAATTGGTCCAATGTCCTGTCATATGGAGGATATTTTGTTAATACTACTGGAGGATATGGTGCCCCCCCACCCCTAGAAGACCACCGCGTGGACCTAGAGGACCCGGAGGACATGGTGGTCTTGGAGGTCCTGGAGGACCTGGTGGACCATTTGGAGGACCACCACCTAGAGGCCCGCCACCACCGCCTGGAGGTGAAGGACCACCACTACCACCTCCTAGAGCACCACCACCACCACCACTGCCACCACCTTCCAGAGCACCCCCTCCCTTGGGTGGCCCAACTCCCTATGTAAATTCTGGAAATCAACAAACTTTTAAACAAACTTTGGGGGCATCATCCATACCCATCTATCAATCAGCATATGGTCCTACTAGTCAGCAAATGCCATATCAGTACTACCAGTATCCGCAACCAAATCAACAACTACCATTTCTGGCTACTTTAGATCTGCCAAACTTGTCAATATTGATAAATGACCCGATCCATCGTGACCTCTCTTGGCCTTCCATTCCTATAAAGATTCCTTCAGATATACCCAAGTTTGATGGTAAACCCAGTGAAGATCCAAAAAACCATGTGATGACATTTCACTTATGGTGTTCATCCAATTCTTTGATGGACGGTTCAATCTGTCTAAGGATTTTTCAAAGAACCCTCACTGGTATTGCCACAAAGTGGTACATCAAGTTACCACATCACTCTTTTTGGTACTTCAATGCTTTAGCAATATCATTTTTAACACACTTCCAATTTCCAATCCAATACGAAATAGGTACATACCGTTTAACTTTGCTTCGACAAACCACATCAACTCACATCTCCAATCATATCCATGAATGGAGATAAAGAAAAAGGTTAATTAAGGCCCCCATTCCTGATCTATGGCTCATTGATTGGTTTACAAAGTCTTTACTTCCACCTATTACTAGAGATGTTTCCATGGGAGGCGCTTTTACTGAGGAGTAAGATAATATCTGTGCTCAGTACCTAGACTTGGTTTACTCCCAGTCAGGTACTCTATATGATCGGATTCCCCATGCTCCTTGACCTACAACTGATCCATCAAGACCTGCAATTGAACCACCTGCTGATGGCATACTTGGTTCAGTTCAAATGAAAACAACGACAAAATCTTCTAAGAAACAAAGTCAAACCGCCACTCCTGTTGGAGACATTTACCATCATATTCACTCTTTCGGTCAAATTGGCCTAGTTAAACCACTATCCTAAGTTTAATTGACATCATTGGAGCATTAATTACCACCATCCCAGTCATCCTCACGCCTACCTACAGTCAAGGAGGCTAACTTAGCCTTCCCTACAGTCAAGGAGGCTAACTGGAGCACTCCAGGGGTGATCTGTGTGACATTAATGCACCTGCATGCTAACTGGTGGTTACTTTCAGTTCAACAAATCAGTTACAGTCAGTTAAGGCGCCTCCATTCATTAAATATATTATTTAATGATTATTTTATGATTATTTTATTATTATTTAATGAACTGGAGCTAACCAGGCGCCTTCACCAACTTCTGATGGTCAGTTCAGCTTCAGTTAACCTCATCAGGGTTTATTGGAGTCATGCAGTACTGGCACTTGATGGTTGGTTTCTATGACATGTGTTTGATCTCTTTCAGTTGAGATTAAGTCATTAATTGCACTCCAACTTCAGTTAGGGACTGGTGAGTCAATTAGGGTTTTTGTCAAGTGGTTAACTGAGTGAGATTGCATGGCAAAGAGTCAGTTAAGCTAGACTCACTTATGGAATTCGAATTGTTCCCTTAGGCATTCGAATTCTTCATGGAGTTAAGCCATTACTCTTGCATGGGAATCGTAACCCTTTATTGTTTATAAAATATACAGAGAGGAAACCTATTCTGGTTCCGATTATTGCCAATTCATGAGTAATTTGTTAACAATTCTTTGATGATTTTGATTCCTAGTTCCTAGATCATGTGCAAGAATTAATATGGTATCAGAGCTCACGGCGGGAAGAAGATCAATTTCTCAAGAACAAGTCATGAAGTGTGAGCAATAGCTCAATCTCTTTATTTTTCCCTTTATGTTTTGATTTTCAGGTTTCTACAGCTGAAGCATTCGCTACTA
>LPNX010657916.1:188318-201277 GCA_001517045.1 Pseudotsuga menziesii | reverse complement strand
TACTCTTGCATGGGAATTGTAACCCTTTATTGTTTATAAAATATACAGAGAGGAAACCTATTCTGGTTCCGATTATTGCCAATTCATGAGTAATTTGTTAACAATTCTTTGATGATTTTGATTCCTAGTTCCTAGATCATGTGCAAGAATTAATAACTCCATCAAATCAACCAGCACAATCTACCAAACCTGCACCCTCTCTTGTTTCTTCCGCTGAAGTAAACGCGATCCAATAAAATGAACCATCCAGCGGAAAGAAGAAAGGAAAAAATAATTCTAAAAAACATAATAATCAATAAGAAGGAAACAAAACAAAGAACTCAAATGCTAATTCAAAAGGTAAGCGAAAGGTAAAATTTCCTTTTTTAATCTGCAGAGGTGACCATTTTACAAAAGAATGTCCTTGTCGTGAGGAAGTTAGTAATTTTTGAAAATTTCACCCACCCCAGCAGTCTTGAAAGATCCTTTCCCTTCCCAACAGTAGTTAATTTATCATAATTCCTTAAACAAAACTTCTTCCTCCACCGATGAAGTTCGAATGATGTCTAGTGAAACTGTTAATTTAAATACAACAGCCCACAGTTATGACCCTCCTCCAAAAAAGAAATCTGATGATGTTCCATCTAAAAACCCCTCAACTTCCACACCTCCTCCTAATAATGGTCTTCATATTGAAAAACCTATTCCAGAAGCAATTTTTCGTCCACCAAATGGTACTCTATGTAAGTCCATAATCAATCCTAACGCTCGTGCCACCCAATATTATAACATTGTTGAAGACTTACCCTAGGCACCCTGTGCTATGTCAGCTTTAGAGCTACTTCAAACCTTCCCAATCCAATGGAAAAACTTGCTTACTACCCTTGGAACTATGGATCCTGAGAATAGTAATATCATCACTTTCAAACTGGATGATTTCAAGATGAGATTTTCACATCAGTTAGATTTCTGGATCGCTACCAAGATTGCTAGAAAGACTATCTGTCATATCATTTTGGATGAGGGAGCCTCTACATCAGTTATGTCTTTATCTTTCTAGAGAGCCATTGGTTCTCTTGAAATCAATCATTCACCTACCACCCTTAAGTCTTTTGATGGTCACGACTTTCAACCCTACGGATTACTACCTGCCATCCATGTTGAACTGGGGGAAAATCAGTCTCCATTCATATTGAATTCATCGATGCTCCTTCAGATTACAACTTAATCCTAGGTCGTAACTGGTTTTATGCTATGCAAGCTATAGCATCGACCATTTTTCATATCGTCCAGTTCCCATTCCAAGGAAAGATTGTTACTGTTGATCAGTTAGATTTCATCACACCGAGTGCCATTACAAATGATGCAAATAGTGTTATGTTCCTAAATACGCCACAATATAAGGACATTGGAGTAGGTCTTATCAAAGACTCTTCACTAATGGGATTCTTTCCCTCATCTGATCCACCTCCTACTTCACAAACTGCATCTATTAACATGATTTCTACCTCTCATACAGACAAAGGAAAATAAATTTATGATGAATCAACATCCTTTTCCCCTTTCGAGGAAATTTACAATGCAATCCAAGCTACCACTGATTCCCCCATCAATGACCACTTGTTGGTGGCCTTAGACCTCTGTCACATGCCATACTGGCTCGAAAACCCCTCCCCATCTCTGGATTATCTTTCACACACACTTCCTATGGATGAATCTATTATGGAAATTATGTCATTAGAAGATATGCCTTGGGAAGACTATCACCACAGATCTTCTTTCCTTCCCCCCTTGCCATATGGTCGAAGACCACTTTACCTCTATGGTTTCGTCTAATATAGTCCTCAACCCTCAGTCTCTGATCCTCACTCATTGTGTCGATTATGAAGGAAATTTATGCAACATTACAAAAACTATGCCTATAGACATATCAGTGAAACCTAGTGTTTTGGAGAACATTTTCATCAAACAAAACTCTTCACCTAAAGAGGTTAAAACATACATAGCCCTTTTTAAGGAATTTAGGGATGTCTTCACATGGACATATGAAGAAATGTTAGGGGTTGATCCCTCTATCATTGTTTCTAAGATCAAAACTTACCCTAATACCAAGCCCATCCATCAGAAACTACAATAGGTCCATCTAAGAAAAGCAACCGCTATTAAGGAAGAAGTTGAGAAACTTCTCAGGGATGGTTTCATTTACCCTATACCATTAACTGAATGGGTGTCCAACATAGTCCCTCTAAACAAAAAATAGGGTACTATTAGGGTTTGTATTGATTTTAGGGATTTGAATCGAGCTTGTCCAAAAGACAACTTTCCCACTCCCTATATCGATCAGATAATTGATAACTATGTCGGAAGTGTTATTTTTTCCTTTATGGAAGGCTTCTCCGGCTATAACCAGATTGAGATTCTCCCATCAGGTCAACACAAGATGACATTCATTTTCCCATGGGGAACTTTTTCTTATCGTAAACTGACTTTCGGTTTAAAAAACGTTGGCGGGACATTCCAACGTGCCATGTCATATGCTTTTCATGACATTAAATATGTTGTGGAACCCTATCTTGATGACTTTCCTGCTCATTCCAAGCAGTGGGATATTCATGTCGATCATCTGAGAGCCGTGTTTCTTTGATGTCATCATTTTAATATTTGTCTAAATCCCCATAAATGTGTTTTTTGTGAAGAAGTTGTCTGACTTCTTGGTTTTATTGTTTCCAAAGATGGCATCCATATAGATCCCTTGAAAATTAAAGCTATCTTAGCCCTACCTGCCCCCATGAATGTAACTGAACTCCAAATATTTCCAGGGAAGGACAAATTTCTACATCATTTCATCTACAATTATGCAGAAAGGACACATGGTTTCATGAGGTTGCTTAAGAAAGATACCCCGTTTGTCTGGGATGATTTCGTGTAATGTGCATTTGATAATCTTAAACATGCACTTACCCATGCACCAGTGTTGCAACCACCAAATTATGCTAAGGACTATTCCTTGTATGTGGCTGCATTATTGTCTACTACAGGCATGGTCCTTGTTCAAACAGATGAATATGACCAAGAACATGTGATTTATTACGCTAGTAAGAGTCTCCTCGACTCTGAAACTCGATACTCACATGCAGAGAAACTTGCTCTGGCCATGGTCATCGCAGTCTAGAAGTTCCATCATTATATTTTTCTCCTCACCACCACTGTGTATGTGGATTCCAACCCCATGTACTACATTCTTACACGTCAAGTGCTTGGGTGCAAATACTCACGTTGGATCGTGATTCTCCAATATTTTGAGCTATAATTTGCCAAAAGTACTTCCAAGAAGTCCCTCGTTTTTGTAGAGAATATATGTGACCTTCCCCGTACTACTGATACTATAGATCCCTTTGATTCATTTCCCGATGAATCATTGTTTCTCATTAGTATGATGGCTTCATGGTACGGAGATATCATTTTGTATCTCTATACCTTACAATACCAACCTACTTCCTCTCGAGATGAACATCGTCGCATTCAGTACCAGGCCAAAAGATATCTTATCCTGAATGATACCCTATATCATCATGGTGTTGGCTCTATCTTATGATGTTGCCTTACACATGAAGAGGATGAGATCATTTTGAATGATTTCCATGCTGGAGCTTGTGGTGGTCATCTCTCTGGGTTGGCTACTGCCTAGAAAATCTTGTGTGTCAGGTAATTCTGGCCTTCTATTTTCAAAGATTGTATTGAAACAGTCAAGAAATGCCCACCATGTCAAATTTTTACTCCCAATAAAAGCACACATCCAGCTCCACTTCATCTCGTTGTAGCATTTGGTCGCTTTGCAAAATGGGGCATAGACTTCATGCACTGTAGAACTACCTCAGCCGGGGGGCATCGCTACATTATCCTGGTTGTGGACTATTTTACAAAATGGGCTGAGGCAATGCCCACATATGCCAAAGATGGTAAGATTGTTGCGTTATTCTTATTTAACCATATCATTGCAAGTTTTGGGATTCCTAGGGCCATTGTGAATGACCATGGGTCACATTTTCAAAACAAGATGATGGCAGAGCTTAGTGTAAAATTAGGGTTTCATCACAATAACTCTACACGATACTATCCTTAGGCAAATGGCCAGGTTGAATATGAAAACAAAGTATTAAAAACAATACTTCAGTGGATGGTAGGGCAATCCAAGTCAAACTGGCATTTACAACTCTTCTCTGCACTCTGGGCCTATAGGACTACTGTCAAAACTTCCACCAGTTTTACACCTTTCCAACTAGTATATGGAGTAGAAGCTACTCTCCCGATAGAATGTGAGATCCCTTATTTAAAACTTTTTGTGGAACTATTACCCAAGACCACTATAGACGAATAAATATTCTTGTATCTGAACAAACTTGATGAAACTTGACATGAAGCTACCTTAGCTAATGAGGCACGTAAATGAAGAATGAAAATCCAATATGACAGGACTGTCCAACCCCATTCCTTCAATGAAGAAGATCTAGTTTTGACCAATGACTAGAAGCATGACAAGCTGGGGGTAGGAAAATTTGAGTCTATGTGGCATGGGCCCTATATTGTCAATCATGTTTTAGAGAAGGCAACATATGAATTGGTTGATTACGATAGGATACCTTTGGGAGAGCCCCAGAATGGGAGCTACCTCAAAAGATACTATGCCTAGGTCATCTAGCATAGAGTCTTTGTAAATATTGTTTATAATTTACTGTGTGTCTTAAGTTTTGAGAGGTGTGTCTTTTGTGTGAATTAAAATTTTTTTTTCTCATAAAACCCTACTTATGCATGTCTTTTGTCTGATGGACAGATGACTTCCTTCATTGGTTTTGCTGATGGTGCTCATCGATATACTCTTAACCTTTCATTAGCAACTTGGGTACTGTACTCTCCTACAAGTGAGATTTTGAGTTCAGGGGGTATTCTTTTATGTCCCTCCACCAACAATCTGGCGGAATACCATGCCATGATCAGATTGTTGACGGAATCCCTAGCTAATGATGTAAGAGAAATTAGGGTTTACCTAGACTCTCAACTAGTTGTTCAGCAACTTAACTGAGTCTACACCATTAGAAATCCCATTCTTCTTCATAATTTATAAAGAGTTAGGTTGTTAGAGAGGTGTTTTGAGCAAGTTACATATCATCATATCCCGAGACACTTAAATGATGTGGCAGATTCCCTAGCTAACTATGTCTTGGATTGGTATATTGCTCATTTTTAAAAGTCCATTTGAAAACATAAAAACATGTGTAAATTCATAAGTATATAAATCATTCCACACATCACATCTTCCACACACAACTGTAAATATAAAAGTTTGTCGTATATATAAAAGTTGTATCACCGAGATACAAAATTTGGGCTGAAGCATATCTAGCTTTCAATTCCCGTTCAGGACCATAAAAAGTTCAGAATACATATACATAGGGAAAAATATGAAGCTTCAAATCTTTCAGTAATACATATACAAAAAAGTGAAGATGAAGGAAGACTAATCCTCATGGTGCTCATGGTAGCAAGCAATGGCTTGGGCCACTCTGCAGAGTAGTCTGGAGAACCGTCCAGAGACACCTGTGGTATGGCACTAATAATGCCTAGGAACCTAATAAATGGTCATGTCACAAATACTCATAGTCAAGTGTTGTAGGTTCTCCTCAATATATCTGAGCTCTTCCTCAGCATTGGAGCGGTACACCATCATATCTTGGGTACCTGCTCACCTAGCAATAGGCGACATCCTAGCTGGGTAGACAGATCCAATGTCTGCATGAAAAACATTTTTATCTCAGTACTACAGAAAATAAAATGAAATAAATATAAAATTTCAAAAAACATAAGTGGATAATGTCTTATTACCTAAGTCATCCCACACTTCCCCCTCGAGTAAGACTAGCTCCGAGTCATTTCAGAAGTCTACCCCCTCATAGGCATAATCCTCCACCATAAGTAGTTGGTTTCTCAACCAGCAAAAGAACCCAAAACTGTAAGTGACTTTAGGTCCTCCACCTCCGAGGTGAGGCATAGCTGTCACCCATGCAAGCATCCTCGGATCCTCAGGATCCACTTTGGTAATGGTCACCTGGGGCCTCATGTGAGTTACCCGCTGTAATATAAAAGACACCACCACTACTTTGTAACCAAACTGCACCAGTGTTCCTCTTTTGCACTTTTTTAGTTGACTCTTCAAACACGCTAGCATGCCTTCACACTAGTTGAAGACAATGGGCTCCATGCACTATAAAGTATATAGCATGTGAGATATGCTGGTAAGGTGGGAAGCCCTGGTACCTGCCACCTTGCCAACAATATATATTTCTATCCTCAAGGGGAGATCCACTAGAGACTTTATCCATATCTTTCCCAATTGGGACTATGTACCCAATGAGCAATGTTGATCGATGATATCATCCAAAGAGCCTTCTCCCCCTCATGCTACAGATAGAACCAGAGGGAATCCTCTCATAGATAAACCGGTCAGAAAATAAATATCCTCGTTCTCTATAGGAAGGATGTGGACTCTCACCACAACATGCTCTTGGTCAAGATCCCACATGTCTATGATGTACTCTAGTAACCGGACATGTGCTTTGATTCCAGGGATCCAAAAATACTTAAGAAGCTCGCGGTTCCCTAAAGCCTCAATGGTGGCTGGGTCATTTACAGCCTGGGTGTCTAGGACTTCATGTTCCCTTTCTTTACAAATTACCATGATGAACCTGTGATATGAAAATTTCATAATTAGAAAGTATATCGTGGATAAAAGAAAGAAATACAAATAACATTATAAATTGCAAAGCTAAGAAACATGAAAAAATATTTTTTGGGAGGCTTAGGGTTTTTATTTTTATTCTCTTTTCCCTTGCGGCGCGGCTAGTCTTTGTGCACAGAGCACCGCGGCGCTTCTGCTTTTGGCCTGCAGAGCGTCGAGTGCCTATCTTTTGTGGGTAGAGCGTCGACGATGCTCCTGTCCCAGCTTGACAGAGCACCATCGGGGCACTGGCCGATGGCCAAAAACCTTAAAAAGATTTTTTTTTCCTTATTAAGTGGTTCAAAATCCCTTATTAGAATGGTTAATCCTCTATCCTATCATTTCCAAAGGATAATTTGTAATCTATCTTACTTTTAAACCATAAAAAAACATTTTAAGAACTTGGAATTAAATAAAGCAAAAGAAACAAAATGGCATTTATTGGACATGAAAAGAGAGAAGGATCAAAGCCTTACCTCTTCTACGAAGAATGAAGCAACAATGAAGTGGAATACCCTTACCAAATCACCGGAGGAACTCTTACTATCAAATCCAACTTCCAAAACTCACAAATGATAAAAAACAAGTGGTAAAAATAACTTACCTACCCTTTCTATTTATAGAATGTTTGGGGTTTTCAAAAATACATTGTAATTTATTTAATTTTGAAATCCAAATTATTTTGGTAAAAGTGGGTTTTTATTTTTTACTCTCTATAGTTTTGAAAAAAATGGCTTTTAATGGTGTTTTTTGTGTTTTTTCAGGTGAATATTGGGTCATGTTTATGATTTAAGCTATTTTTATCTTTTTCGAGCTTAGAGAAGAACTGAAAAAGTATTGAGCGTTGTTTACACTTTTTACATGCTCATTAAAATTCTAGTAGAAAGGTTTCGAGTATACTTTTTCACTTTTTCAGACTCATAAAAAATGGATTGTGAAAAAGGAACCTAGTTTGGGAGTTATATTTAATCTCTTTTCAGTCTCCTCAAAACACAAAAATATTGCCAAGTGAACTTGTTGCGTTCACGCTTGTTAAAGAATCAGAACGGTCGACTAGTCGGGAGTAGGTTATCTCTTTTTCGGACTGACTAGCCTTATTTATGTAAAATGACCTTTTGGAGTCTTCTTAGTCATTTCTGACTCTCTAAACATGAAATGACAAACAAGTTTTATTTCATCGGTGTTGTAAATTATATGGTGAAAGACCCTATTTGGGAATGAACCCCTCCTTTCTCAGGTTCGTGAAAAATATCAGAATGGACTTATCACTTGATGAGCTTCAACGAGTGTTTGTTACCCTCTTTAGACTCGTAAAAATGAAAAGAGGCACTCACCTTTTGAGGTGGTGAAATTAAAGGAAAGGGGAATGGTTTTCATTTTTTTATATGGAAGTACTCTATAGTCCACCTTCGAACATGGCACCTGTTTTCATTTGCATATCTGATCAGTTGAGTTTTTCAGCTTGTCTTTGAGTCGATCAACTTTTGTGAGTCACCTGACTCCTTTGAGTCAATTCAAAGAATGCTTTTTCAAATTCCTTGCATTACACCTGGTTCTATTCTCTTTTAATTCAAAGCTACCAATTTATGTGTCGTTTCGTCAAAATGTTCATAGGATGTCTCTCCCAGAAGAATAACTCATCAGTAATTTCATTTGTCCTTAAGAGTCAGTCATTGTCTAAGTTAGTCTATTAATTCAAATTATCTTTTGTTCCTATTTTCCTGTCATTGATGTGGGAATCATCATGGCCCTCCTGTGACAAGTCTATTCCTATCGACTTCAAATCATTATCAACGAATCAGACCTAGAAACCTAGACAGTACCTTGGGCCTGCATGGCTCAATGGAAGGTTACCTCACTTTCAACATGAGTTTACATCATTGACTCTTGATTGAAAGATATCATCGAGTGTTCAAATTCAAGTCCTTTATTCACATTCGATGGTATGTACCGAGATACCTTGGGGATCATTTGTCATCAATGATGATTACCCTCGCACTTGTTAATAGTTTACATTATTGACTGGTAATCAAGTGGTTTCTACCATGTTCTACGTCAAGACATTGTAATCACATGGTTATATTCATATCGTTTGGACATCGGGATGAAGACCCTGAGTGTCAAGCTTTCTCATCATCATTGCCTATGATCGGGTTGCGTTTGGAGATCATTCACAATCATGACACGAATCCACATTGTATGTTTGGTTCTTGTGTTCTATATCTGACATTGAGAGGAATAGATCTACTTTGTATATCTCGTAGCTATGTCCTAATTCTTGTAGCAGTCATTCATGGATCTACAGTATACGATTAGTAGCCATGACATGGTCATCATCATAGATCTGTAGTGTATTGGTATGTAGTTATGATTGGGTTGGATAAAGTTAGTTACTGGTCCTATATGAGCCTATCTCTCTTTTCCTTTGTATCAGATAGAAAACTTTGCAAACTATTTCACCTATCAACTTCTTCTAGCTTCATACTTTGGGGAGCATTCTATTGCACCTGGAAATCTCACATTGCTTAGAAACCTCTATGAGAATCTCACTTTGCCCTTTAACCTCCCCGAAAGCTTGGCATGAGTCACCTTGGTCACTTTTTTCCTTAACCTAGAAGGGACAATGCTTCTTGTTGTTTTACATAGAGCATTGCCGACGCCTGACCTAGTTGAGTAAAAGGCATCGTTTTCCCTCTCCTCTAACAAAATCCCTAGGTCGACACTCCTGATAGTTCTGCTAAAAGCGTCGGTGGTCAGTTAAAAGGAAAAAAGAGATGTTTCTAGAATCTTCCATACAAGAGCCTTCATGGAATTAGTTCCTATATTCCTGGGAGAGGTGGCATTCACCTCCCTCTCCTATAGGAATATTATTCTATCATTTTTCCAGGTCATCTCTTGATTTCTAGGCCTATAAATGGAGCCTTCATGAAGAGAGTGGAGGATGCCAGAAAAAGCATCCTTATGCTACTAGTTTGAAGTCTGACTCAGAGGAAAAGTAGAGGTAGCTTGTGCTTGGAGAGGTCTTCATAGTCATGGAAGATTATAGACATTCTTGATTGAGACAGAAGCCATCGACATCAAGGATTTTGGTTGTACTTATTTCTCATCCATATATTAATACAAAGACATTTCCCTTTCCTATATTTGATTGTAGTGTTTGTAATTAAATATTATTGGATTCCTTGATCACCAATATGGATAGTCAGTTATCATGATGCTCTCATCCCTTTTGTTTGTCTTGTGATCTCTTTTATAGATAATGAACCCTCGCACAAACTTTCTGGAGAGAAGATACTATGGATCCAAGGTTGAGGTATAATGTGCTTTATATTAATTGATTTACTTATTCAATGAAAGGATATGTTGATGTGTATTTTTGTTCTATAGTTGTGTCTTACATTGTAGAGCAACAAGTAGTGTCTGCACAGGTTGAGAATTCCCATAAACAGGATGCACAATGAAGAAGATCAAAGGCCAAAAATTGTTTCCTCCAAGGCAAAATCGGGAGCGAAAAAGTAGAAAAGGTAAGTTCTGGTTGCGATGGTTGGTAAATCCAACTTCCTCTTTTCAAATTCTGAGATCCAACGATCGAGGATGACTCTGGGATAAATCAATGATCCAGAAAAAGGTGAAAGAGAAAAAGGAAAAGTTTTGGTTCTGAAAATTGGTAAACCCGACTTCCTCTTTCTGCAGTCCGAGATCAACGGTTCAGAAATATTTCATCAAAGATCAACGGATCGAAAAAGAGTAGAAAGGCGGAAATCAAGAAGTGGAGGTACTAAATTTTTGGTCACGAAAAGTTGAAACTCTGCATTTCGTGAAAAATTCCATCGAATATCAATGGTTCGGAAAGGATCATAAAGGCAGGAGCAGAAAGGCGGAAAAACAAAAATTTTGTTTTGGAAATATTGGGATCTTGTCTTTCGATTTCTGCAAGATCGATGGTTCAGAAATATTCCATCAAAGATCAGCCATTCGGAAAAGAGTAGAAGAGCGGAAATTGAAAAAGGAGAAAATCCGGCCATAAATGGTTGAAATCCCGCTTTCTGCATTCCCCAACTCGTGGATTGATCTCAGATCAATGACTCTCATCCATTCACGCATCTCCGAAGAGATCCGACGGTGTACATGCAAATCATCGAGACAAATTGAACACTCAAAGTCAAAGAGGGCCTACGTGATGGCGAAAGTGCATAAATGATGTGTCCCCTCCCCATTAGATATCGCTCTCGAAGATTGGAGGTAAACAAGTCACGGTTACCAAGGCTGCACTATTGGACGGTCGAGATCAATCAGAGTTGAAGATCTGTGGTGGGTATTCATTTCATAGCCACAACATGCACAAAATAATAAACTTTCCATGGCTGCGAAATCAAGTAGTTCCTGCACATCTCAACGGTCACAATTTTGGGTGGAAGAGATCTACGGTAGGTGTGCATTTTGCAGCCAGAACATGCACAAAAGATAAAATATTTTGGGGTTGCGAAATCCTGTAGACCCCACACTTTTGAATGACAGGGATCTAGGCAAATTTTTTATCTATGGCCCACATTAATTTTGCAATGGAAAGGAGAAGGAAGTTTATCAAGTTGGCGGATTGTGAGATCAACTAAAGGCTACATCGTTGGACAGTTAAGATTTCTCATAGATCAACATCTATGGCTGAGGTTTATTTCATAGGTGGAAGATTAAAGGATGAAGGAAACTGTTGCAGGCCACCCGAAGATGCTCTAAACATTCATTTTCATCAAGTGAGCCTGAGGTCTAGTTGTCAAATTTCCCAAAATTAATCCACCATGTGCATTCCAGCGTGCTTTCTTGATATGTTATGTCATCATGGTTAATCTACCAGACCAACATTTTATAGGATTTTATGTGTGTGAGACTGATTTCCAATTTTTTGTAACTAAATTTGGCTTTGTTTCGAGGTTGGAAGAAAGGGTTCGACATTAAATATAACCTCTACAGAGGAAGAAAGGGTTTGACATTCATATTTTGAAGCCTTTGTGCTTGGTTTTGTAGCTTTGCAACTTTCTTGGAAGTACTAATGCAAAGCATTTCATGACTGTCTAAGATTCATCATGGTGTTTAGTGTCCAGTCTTTGTTCCCCTATATGCTTCATTTCCATGTTTGTGTAGTTTCTTCTAAAGCATTTCTAGTTGCATGCAAGGAATTCGTTCTCTGTTAAGCACTCTGTGCATAAGATAATGCATTTGTTTATGTATATGGTAAATGTCTTAGAATTCATCCTATGTTAGATTCCCCATTTTACCTACCATCCTTTATTTTTTCTTCTGCTAAAGGTGTTTCAGGAGATTCATCCACAAATTGGTGTCTCCTGTCTCATTGGGATTTCTTCTCATTGCCTCCTACCATCTCTCAAAGATATTTTGCTAAACATTAACACTTAATTTGCCCCAGATTATGAATGTTATCAATAGTCATTATGCTATAAACCCTTGAATGTTTTAGGCTTTGACTCCATTTCCAAATGGTGATGTCTGTTTGTTTATCTTACACTCTTTAAATTCCAAATAACCCTTCCCCTCGAAAATATATCCTTCTAAATGCTTGTTTAAAGCCATATGTGTATGTGGATGTTCTTGTGACAAGAGAGATCCCTCTCTGACTATATAGGATAGAATATCATCTAAAGACTGGTTTGAAATGGTTACCCCAATGATCTCCTACCACAACCATAGGAGAATTACTGGGTGATAACATCTTAACACGATGGTTTTTCTTGTATTATTATTGTATATTTATGTACAATAGGTCATTGTTGGTTAGTGTTTCTTACGTAGTATGCTGTTGTTTCATATGTATTTGGAGTGGTTGGTAGGGTTGATTGATGGTGCCAACCATCAAAATTGCAATCTAGCTTCAGCTTCTCGGGTCATTTATGCACCCATGGGACACCTGGTTTCCTTAGGTGGTGTCTTCCTAGGTCCTGCGACTAATAATGTAGCTGAGTACAGTGCGGTTATTGAGCTGCTTTGGGATGCCATTTCACATGGTATCACCTTCTTGGAAGTCATACTTGACTCCCGGTTAGTTATTTCTCATCTTAATCGAGATAACCAGGTGAGACACCCTATCTTATTACATTAGTTTTTAATATTTAGGTTACTTGAAAGGAATTTCGAACACATTTCATATAACCACATTTCAAGGAATCAAAATACAATCACTGATGCATTTGCGAAC
>LPNX010657916.1:114341-188120 GCA_001517045.1 Pseudotsuga menziesii | reverse complement strand
ATATATATATTGTAACATATATTCATATACATCGAGTTTGATTCGAAGATCCTGTCAATAAATATATCCAAAATACAAAATGGGATCAAAATCCATCATATTCTATAACTAGGGATGCTCCTTAGCCTCCTCGGCAACAGCTGCCTCTACAGCCTCCCAATAACAAAGTACATCTCGGGTTACCCTTCGGAGAAGGCATAACTAGGATGGAGGTACTCCAATGACATGCTGCTACATTTCCATTGGAATTCTTTCCATCCGCAGTGTAGGGACATCATGGGTAAGCATGGCCAGCTTCCCCTCTACTACATGAAGCATAGCTTCATCTCCTCCAACCTCCACTAGTCAAACAAATGTCCTAGTATGTCCTTCAAGATGGACAAGTCCTATATCTGCATATCATCCAAAACATGCCAAAATCGAGTACATATGTATATATACAACTTTATGAACAAAATTTCATAAAAATTAAATATTCAGAAAGTAAAAAGTCATACCCATATCTCCCCATGCTCCTCGAGGAGGGAGGATGTGCTCAAGATCGCCTCTGAAATCCAAACCTGCATAGTAAAACTACTCCAATGTAGTCACCTATCTGCTACACCAAGAGTAGAAGTCATCATCATATCCACTCTCAACTCCACCTCCACCACCCTGTCGGAGAAATATATGACCCCACTATGAAAGTCTAAGCTCACGGAGTGGGCATGGTGGCAGGGTAACTGCAGGACTAAGGGCAGGAACCCTCTCGAAGAAGAATGATACTATTATACTAGCATAACCTAAGTTATTCTTCCTACCCCTCCTGCACTCAGAAAATTGTCTCTTCATGATCGATACTAGTCCCGAACACCAGTCATACATTACTCCCCATGGGAACTCCACTACTATGTGCATATGAGTCTGTGTAGCCAAATGTAAAGTGAAAGATCCCACTACTCTGAAAACAGTGCTCACTATCACTTTCAAAGGAAATCTAGTGATCTATCCGATCGGGATTTGGGTCCCCTATTTCTATGTCCCTGGTACACAGTATGTGTTGATGTAATATTGAATACTGAGAGGGTCACCCCTCGACTGGTACCCTCCATGTTCCCAGGTGCCCCTTTGTGAGACAAACCCATGATGAAATATATATCTTCCGTAGTAAGTTCCAAGGTTTCGTGTTGGAGGTTAAACAAACCAATATCATGATCCCACAAGTTCACCAATGTCTCGAGCAATCAAACTTATGCCTGCATGTTTGACGTGCAGTAAAACTTAAGAAATCCACACCTTCGCAAAGCATTTAAATTCATGGGATCACCCATTTTCAGATGATCCATGTCCTCGTGTTCCCTTTCATGCCACTCAAGAGCCGTGGTTACCTACCCAAAAAAAATTTAACCATTAGTTTTGTTAAAAACCATTCATTGCGCAATAATCGTGATTTTTTAGTGTAAAAAGTGCGATCCATTCGCGGGTTTCTCTACTATCAACCTGCGATTACAATGCAAAATCACAGTTTCAAATAAGGCTACCCATGATTACAGCGTAGTGCCTTTAGGGAAGGCCCAAAACCCAATTTTTTAACCATGAAATTTAGAATTAAAGGCATAAAATTGAAGAAGAGGGAGATAGGAAGCACCTGCACTTCGCGAAATTGAAAACCGTCCACCGGATTTCCCACACCGATCATTTGAGATAGAGAGGTAAAATTGTCCAAATGTGGTAAAAACTTAAATGGTATGTTTTTTATTTGATTTTCAATTATTTATAGTAAAAATTTCTGATTTTTACCGACTTTTGTATAGTTGAAGTTATTTTTACATCATATGAACTAATACCATGTGTCTTTACATCAGTTTTAAAAGTCCTTGATGAATTGAAACATGATTTCCTTTGCATTTAGGGTAGAATCTTATCCTCACAGCATACTTTGCACTTATACCTTATCCCCCTTCAAACTTTAGGATCTCTTTTCATCCATGGACTACGATGTATGACCACTCCCTACCTTGCAAACATTGTTGTTCTTCCATGGTTAGGTCCTCCTTTACATGGGTAACCATAGTTAGAACATTTTTTTTATTTCTAGTTCCCATGCCACAGTTGTGCAAGGTTGCGATATCCTTTGTAGTTATGTTTTCATACCAAAATGAACCTCATATTGCATCTTGTTACCAAGATATCATTGATTATAAGGCTCCCCGCCCTTATGAAGTTATCTTTAAGCCCTGGTCTGACTCCTTAAAATTTACTTGATAACCGAGTTACTTGTTTTTTTCGAATCGTTAAAGTAATTGAATGATCATCCACAGTGGTGATAGTTTAATCCTTTTTTAGACCATGTGGATTACTTACGAAAAAGGAATACTCTATTTTCTTCGGAATCTAGAAGAGTATATTTAGGCATATGTTTATCTCTTTTCCCAACCTAGAGGACTAAACTTATGGAAAAGGAACATGTTCGATCTTAGTTTTCTCTCTTTCGTGCTCTGGACCTAAACATGAAAAATATTCCTAGCATTCTTTATGCCTTTATCACGCTCGCTAAACCCTAGAACAACGCATCGAGTTTACTGTTGTTAGTCCCATTCTCATAAATAAATGGAACTTTCTGAGTGATCTTGCCTTCGTTCACACTCGTTAAACTAGGGCTATGTGATTTCTTTTGAAGGAGCATTGATTGGGTGATAGTTTACCCCTTTTTTCGGACCTTGCTGACTAAGTACAAAAAAGGTATACCTTAGTTCTTCGAAAGCTAAGAGAGTTCTCCTTTGTATTCTTTTATACTTTTTCGGATTCGGGAGATAAATTTACGAAAAAGCATCCCCCTAGAGTATTCTTTGGAGTTTTTAGACTCTCAAAACTAAGAAAGAACCAATGATTTACTAATTTGGGCTCTTAAAATCCATAGATCGGTGACATATCAAGCATTATTCTCTCTTCTTTTCAAGCTTGTAAAAAAATAAAAAATACTCAAGTTGACTTTCTTGGACTTGTTAAAGCTTAACAAGAAAGGAAATGAATAATTTCACTCTTTGTGTTATAAGTTTTGTTGGCAGCATGTCATCCTTGAAGAAAGAACTCATTTGAGCCTCCCGATACACATGTATCAGTTTTTCATTCCTCAGTTCAGCTACCACTTTGATTCATTACTCCTCCACTTGTCCTTAATACATGGGGAATCTATTCATGTCTCCTACATGAAAGATAGGTCTAGTTGTACCATTTGAAAGTCTAAATATTCCTTGGGTCATATTTGTATCGTGCTAATTGTTCAACGATCCTCACCTATGTATGTTCACCCTGATCCTTATCATTTTCAATCCTAATATTTCTTTGTGTCTACCTTCCCTTATCCACTCTTCTAGTTACTCTTGTGATCTACTGAAGGATTCATTACCTTCCTCCTCACACTATGAATTTCAATCAGTACCTCCTACTGAAGAACACCTAGATTTCAGAAGATGGTTCCTTAGGATTCACTAGTCATATTGGTGAACTCTTTTGCATCAATTGTTAGTATGACTCATTCATTGACACTCTAATGGATTCCTTCCATGTTCGACTTCATCTCACATATTCACATGGTAGGATTCATACTAGTTTATATGGATTTGGATGAAGACCTTAGGTTACAACCTCTATAACCTAAGTTGCGCAAGATTGTGCTATGCTCTGTGACACTACTTCCAGCTATTAAAGACTCATCATTGTATTATTGTGTCTTTGATCCACCATTGTAAAACATATGTAGCTTTGTTTCCTGTACTATATGGTGTAATTGAATATTGTAAAGGAGCTAGTGTTCCACTTTATTGAACATGGAATCCTAAATAATGATTTTGTACATGACTTTGATCTGTCTATTTCAGGTATCTCTCTACAACCTTGGTAACTAATTTTTTCCATGAAAAAATATTTGTAATATATTTCGGCAATCACTTACCTCTGATATCATACATTAGGGGGCATCTGTTATACTATGAAACAACACTTCTCCATCAGAGTACTAACACTGAGAATTTCAGTACACAAAAGGACAGATAGATTGAAGTTGCCTGAAATCTATAGATGAAGATATGCCTTAATGCACATTACTTCCTTCAGCCTTGCCCATTTTTTCAAAGGAATTTGTCTTGCATTCACGACTCTTCTCATTGCAAGTCACGAGTCATTCATGAGTAGTTCCATATGCAACCCATGGCTAGATGATCATATATTGTATTCGTGGGTTTCCTTCAGAAGACATGATTCATTCGCGAGATGCCTATATATGCACCCACGGTTGCATTAAGACAAAAATTAAAAAATTAAAACATGATTATTCAGGGACAGTTGGGTTCAAAATCATAACTTCCCCAAACTCCCTAACCATCCTAACCCTCGTAACTTTTCCTCTTCACCAAGTATAAATAGAGAGGAGGGGTAGACGATGGGGGGAAGCAATTTAGAAGAACAGGTTATGATGGAGGAATACATTGGAGAAAGGAGCAAGAGAACTAACTCAGTTCCTGATTAACAAAGAGGCTTGTGTTAAATAGAGGTTGTATGATTCCCTGTTACTTATGAATAAAGAGTGATTTTCTTCCATAATTTGTGTATTGATGTTCTTATTTGTTATGATCTATGAAATACATCGTTATTTATATTTATATGAAATTGTAATGTTTCATTCGTTATAAAAAATAAGATCTCTGTGGTTATATATCAATCTCTTTTGCAAGCATTGGAGACCTTGAAGCTTCTGGAGCATGTGGAAAGAAGATTGAAGCTTGGATCAGGATTCGTTAGTAAGGTACATGTACTTTCTGTCCTATTTCCTTCATAAATATCTCTAGAATGTTTTATGTTTGCAAGTTAATATTTTGTAAATTGGTGACCATGTACCCCGTGTCATAAGGTAGAATCCCTGAACAACAAGTTGAAAGGTAAAATTCAAATTTATGATGAGAGGAAAGCTTAACGGTCCATTCAAATCTATGGTGAAGGAAAAAGGCAGATGGAATCAAAGGCAGTCCATATGAAATCCATTGTGAGAATATATGCGACAAAAGATGGATTTGGAATGGGAAGCAATTTTAAAGGGTATCCTTAATCGATGGTGAAGATGAAGGATGGATAAGATCAGTGGTGGAGATGGGATCCGCTGCGAAAAATTGCGTTGCTGATGATGAATTGAAGATTAGAAAAATGACTAAATACCGTCTTTGATCAATAGTGAGAATAATAGATGGAGGAGATCGATGTCTATTAGGTAATTCGCCAAAGGAAGCTGCGCACTAATTTGAAAATCATGAGACAACATAAATAAATGTGAACTTAAAAGGTAAAGGGAATCAATAATGTGAGATGGAGATCAAGTAATTATATGGTGAATAGGATGTTATGTAGTGGAGTAAGAAGGACTAAATTTAAAGGGTGGTTAAGATCAACGGCTCAAGTGAAAGATGTATTAAATCTATGGTCAAAAATAGATCCACTCTCCTAACATGCATGGAGGTTAAAAGAGAATTCCCCTAGCGGAAAATATACCACCTTCCACATGGATGACAAAGGAGAGTTCCGCTAGAAGAAAGTGGTAGGAGGAAACCACTTTCCTTGATTCTGAAACCACCATTTTGTGAATATTATAAAAAGGAGGAACACATGTTTAAGAGTTATTTTTCATTTTGTTCATTGGAAGATGAAAGCATCTCTATGTGGACAAACCCAAGATTGATATAATGCAATATCAGATAAAGATTTTTAAAGGCTTGTTTGTGTCTCTTTTTCAGTTTTCCTTCCTTTTGGGAAGAAGATGGAAAACTTTTGTCCCAATCAGAGTATCAAGCATTATTGCTCAGATCTAGATTAGATCACAAAAAATTTGAAGACATGGTTCAATCTTTGTCGGGAAAAACTGTAATTGATAAATTGGCAGTGGAATTTGAGTTTGTTAATACATTCATGACAATTTGACCTAGATGCCACCTATTTCATATGTAAACCATGTGGGATTGAGAGCGTTGGAAAAAAATTGAAAATCTCGAGCTTCCATCTGTAGACCAGTGGAAAACAATATAAATTTTGACAGGACAAAATATAAACTAGATCAATGAAGATTTCATCATAAGTCCTAATCAAATTTGAAAACAAATTTTGTTTTGAATAATGTAATAGATTTTTAATGGGTAGTTTGTTAGGATTCAAGTGACAAGTGTAATAAGGAATTTAGATTCACCTATTTTTAGTATATAAATAGTTATCAGCTCAAGGAACATTTTTGGATGTATTTAAGCAACATTTTTCAATGTAATCAAGGTTGGAACCTGTGAGCAAAAATTGGTTTTTGTAAGAGAGCTTCAAGATTAATAAAAATATTTCAGATCCAAGCAAGTTTTCTACCAGAGATTCTTGTGCTATTTATTTTACATTTTTATTTTCTTTCCTTCATGTGAATGTGTTTCATGTATATCTTTCCATTCTGTTATCTTTTCATGCTTGAATAAGTGTATATTGGATCAGAATTCATAGTTTTATGCTCTGATTCTTTGATTTCAAGCATTCAAAATCTTTTCCACTAAAGTTAATATTGGATTCATCTTTAGATTCCCATATTAATGGATTGTTTCTTACTTTTCCCTATCACCACAAAACCAGCATTTTGACTATAAAAGAGTAACTACCCTGCCTCTATTAAGAATTCCATTGCAAACCACTATCATTAATTTTTTTCACATTTGACTCCATGCCTAATGACCACTTGTTTTAGCCATTATTACCATTAAAAATTCTTTTCTTTTCAAATATATCTAGCCTTTGTGTTTGTATATTGAGACATCCCACTCTGGAAGGAAAGAAGCTAACTTTCCTCCTCAAGATTGGTTTTGTGGTTACCTTGGGATTATCCTCTCACAACCAAGGGTAAATTCCGAGTGATAACATATTAGCGCCATTGAAGGGGAGCGAGAGTTCAAAATTTCCCTAGCTTAATGATAGTACTTTTCAAGAAAATAGGATTTCTGTGGGAAAACAGGAATTCTTACATCCAAGGTTGGTTGTGTTTTTCCTTGGTGACTACACAAAAATTTAAGAAGGTGTTTCAAAGACAACATCTTGTCTTTCAGGAGAGCGCACACAAGATGTAACCATAATTCTGAAACTTTGTATAGTGCGGAATATCTGGAAAGTTTAATTAGGAAAAGAACAAGAAGATACTTATCAAATAGAAAGATCATTTTGTAAAACTCAAGAAGAATTTCTCAGCTTTCAAGATTATGATTTGGAAACAATGTTTGAACAGACTCTTTTAAGTTCTAAATATGAATCATATTCAAAACAAGTTGCAATCAATCCAAATAGACTTCAGTCTTATCTTCTAGATTCACCGTGGAAAAATCTCCAGAAAACTGTGAAAACATAAGAAAGAAATCTAATAATAAAAAATCCCCAACCACCAATTTCTAGTATTATTCAAAATCCTCATGTTTCTCAAAACCCTCCTAGGGCCAAGGCTTCTAGGTTTTCTCCACTGTTTTTTCCAGTTGTTTTACATGACCTTCCACAAAATTACTCGAAGAGGATTACATTATTTGATGGGGAGGGAAATTTCACAGCCAGACATCATATGGATAGATTTGATGATTTCATTGATTTAGAAGAGGTGGATTTTTATGATGCAAAAATGAGATTGTTTGCACAAATGTTATCAGGGTAAGCAAAGAGGTGATTTAAGGATCTTCCTACAATATTTATAACTAATTTGAGGGATTTTAAAACTCTTTTTCTAGATAGGTGGGAAGATAAAAAGAGCCCTCTATAGGTCTTATCCCAATATTACAATTTAAAGAAAGGGAATTTTGAGTTAGTGCATAAATTTTCTAGCATATTTATGAGGGTTTATAACTCAATACCAGCTGACATTAAACCCATTGTAGGATCCTCAAAATAGACTACGCTGATGCATTTGATAGTGATTTTTCTTGGTTGTTGAGAGAGAAGAAATCTTCCAATATGCCTACTATGTTTAAAGATTCTCTAGAGGTAGAAGTTAACTTAATGGCTTTTGGAAAAATGAAACAAATAGTGGAGGCAGATAGGGGGGAAACCAAGGAAGAAAATAAACCTTCCACTTCTTCCTCAACCGATGAAAATTTTGATATAATGATCAAAACCATGGAGAGATTGATGGATATATTAGCATTGGATAATAGGCCTCCAAACAGAGATCAACCCGAACCACAAATCAGGAATCCCAATTTCAGGAGACCTCCTCCTCCCCCCAGATTAGACATAGAGATCAAAGAAATACTAGGAATATTGAGGACCAACATATAATACCACCATTTACAGATAACTTTGTAGATGAGGAATAAGAGAATGATCCCATGGATAATCAGACACACCATTTTTATGATCTAGAATCTAAAATTGATCTCACAAAAGAGGAGCATAATATGTTTCCTTAGGAAGATGATTGTAACACCCTTGTACAAATAATGTAGCACAGTATGAGCCTTTGTTACTAGGATTAAATTCCTTGAAATAATTAAAATAAAAAAGAATAAATTTCTTTGGAGATTCAGAATTATTGGTGAATCAAGTGAATGGTATCTATAAGAGGAAACAATTCATAATGAGGGTTTATAGAAATGAAGTTTGGGATATGTTGGGAAACATTTTTACTAAACATAGAGTCAGGGTAATTTCTAGAATACAAAATAAGATAGTTGATTCTTTGGCCACTACTGTTGGGAATTTCAAAGTTCCTATCTATTCTAACAAAAAGTATAAGATTGAAGTTGTAAATAGACCTTCCATCCTTGACAATTCTAAGTATTTGCAAGTGTTTGAAGATGATTTACAGATAAAGAGATTCCTAGAAATTCTAGATGATTTTGTTAATACAAATATTGATGCAAAAAATCAAAATTCAGAACATATTCAAGGTGATGAAGAGGTTGTAGATAAGAATGTTGAACATAAAAATTTGAAAAATATGATTGGAAGTTAGCATATTATTCAGTTGAAAAGTAATCATACTCCAAAGGGCCTTATACCTCTAGAAAATTTATTTGATTAGAATGATGTAGCCAAATATCCTAAAGTGCAACCCGATGAAAATGATATTCAGGATCAAAATATTGGAACTGAGGATTCTCCTAAAATAGCGAAGCTTTCAAAAAACATGTCTGCAGAAGAAAAGAAGAGATACATTGATTTGATGAGAAAATTCACTGAAATGTTTTTCTTGGAGACATGAATATATGAAAGAGTATGACACATCCATTATACAACATACCATTCTAATTAAACCTGGAGTAAAACCTTTCAGGAAGAAGCTTATAAGAATAAATCCAATGTTGTTGCCTATAATTGAGAAAGATGTAAGGAAGTTGGCCAATTCCAAGATCATTGTAACTCTCAGATTTTCAAGGTGGGTGGCTAATTTGGTGCTTGTTAGAAATAAAAATGGGGAAATTAGATTGTGTGTCGACTTTATAAACCTTAACAAAGTCTCGTTGAAGGATAATTACTCATTTCCAAATATGGATTATTTATTGTAGAAAGTTGTTGGTGCAGAGAGGATTTCTACAATGGATGGCTTTTCCAGGTATAATCAGATAAAGGTTCTTCCTGAAGATCAAGAAAAAATAACATTCACAATGCCGTGGGGAACCTTAATGTATGCCAAGATGCCATTGGACTAATGAATGCAGGAGAAAATTTCCAAAGGAAAATGGATATTTCAGTTGTTGAAGAAAAAGATAACTTTGTTGTGGTTTGCATGGATGATATTATGGTATACTCTAAATCTAACAAGGATCACATTAAGCATTTGGAAAAGTTATTCTTGAAATATGGAAAGTATGGTATTTCCCTAAATATTAGAAAATCTAACTTTTCCATGAAAAAAGGGAATCTTTTGGGTCATATTATTTCTAAGGATGGAATAAGAATTGATCCTGACATGGTAAAGGAAATTTTGAAGGTAGAAATACCAAGAAATAAGAGGGAAATTCAGTCATTCATTGGTCAAGTAAATTTTTTGAAGAGGTTTGTCCCAAGTTTTGCAGAAATTTTAAGAAATGTAACAAATATGTTGAGAAAAGACTGTGAAATCAAATGGACTATTGAAGCTAAGAAGTCTTTTATTGACATGATGAAAGCAATAACAGAAGCACTGGTTCTAGTCAATCCATATTTTTCTAAATATTTTATTGTTTTCTCTTTTACTTCTTATCACACAATAACTGGAGTATTACTACAGAAGAATCAACAAAATGCAAAGCAACTCATTGCTTTATTTAGCAAAATATTGAGAGATGCGGAATTGAAATATGACATCATGGAAAAGAAGGCTTATCCATTGGTCAAGTCTTCAAAATATTTTAGGGTATATATTTTACATTCTCATATCATTGCTTATGTCACCAGTAATGCTGTGAAAAACATCCTCACTGAACCTGATCCAGAGGGAAAAAGAGCAAAATGGATAATAGTCTTGTTGGAATATGATATGGAAATCAAGCCTACAAAATTGGTGAAAGGATAGGGATTAGCTAAACGGATAGCTGATTCAAACTGTGAATCTTTACAATTGAATTTTTTGTCTAATACTTCAAATCAGTTGGATTCAGGATTACAAGTGATTAAATATTTCACTTTATCTCCTTGATACAGTGGCATTGTCTATGTTTTGCAAAACTTACATGAACCTCTAGAATTAAGTAAAACCTTATCTAGATCAGTGAAGTTGAAAGCAAAAAAATTTTGGATTCTGAACCAGTATTTATATTGGAAAGATTCAGGAGGTGTTTTGTTGAAATTTTTATTGGAAAATGAAGCCCAACGGACTATGAGGGAATTTCACCAGGGAGTATGTGGAGGACATCATTCTTGGAAAGTGACTGCAAATAAAATCTTGAGAGTTGGTTTCTATTGACCTACAATGTTTTCTAATGTATACAAGGAGGTCACATATTTCCATGAGTGTCAATTTTTTTATGGTAAAAGAAAGCTATTTCCATTACCACTCAATCCAATTTCAGTGGAAGCACCATTTCAGTAGTGGGGGTTAGATTTCATTGGAGAGATTAACCCAAATTCTTTTGTTCAACATAAGTGGATATTAACTAATACTGATTGTTTTACTAAATGGATTGAGGCCATACCTACTACAAGGGCTACAGATGTTGTTATTATGGATTTTAAGGAAAATAATATTTTGTCAAGGTTTGGATGTCCCAGAAGACTTGTAACTGATAATGCCACATGCCCCAATTTTGCAAAATAATATTATTTGATTTTATTTTATTCCAAGACATTATGTTAAATTTTATGCTAAAGTTGTAATTGATGACTCAGCAGAGTCAAGGATGTTGAATGTAATTATGAATATTATTAATTATAAATAAATAAAAAGTGGAGACAACAGATTGGGAGAGCTGTTAAAAGAGTGTTTACTGGTCAAGTTGGTGGAGGAGACTGGGTGGAGAGAAAATAGACAAGTGCCAGCATCCTCAAACACTTCCAATGTTGCAGGTGGAAACCTCCCTACATTTGGGGTCATGATTCCTCAAGAAAGTGGGATCAAAGCAGGTGGCTCAATTAATGACAACTAACCCAAAATACCTAGGCAATCTTAATAAAAAATCCCATTGAAGAGAGCTGAGGCTGCTCATTTCCAGGAGGAGAATCATTCAGGTGAATGTACTTCAAGGATTTCATTGAGAAGGGAATTTCTAGAAAGTGTTTGAGGGGTAAACTGGAGGGAATGATCTAGTACATCTATTCAGCTGAGGGATCTTGCTACTGAGTGCAAAGTTAGTACTGAGTCATTGGACCAGTATTGCTCCACCCAGTTCCAGCCAAGGAGACCAGGAACAGGCTCGGGGGTCTTGAGAAGACGTTGTCTGAGTGCTCTCCAAGAGTTGGTAGGGAGGAATAGCCTCCCAACGCTGTTGTCATCCAACTTTAAAAACAGGTTCTACTGTCTTTATTTGTTGTGTTAAAGTTTATTTCTGAGAATGAATGAATAATGTAAGATATATATGTTATGTAATGAACTGTTAGAATTTATAATATGTTAGTTGTTGAATGTTGAAACTGTAATTGAATGAGATAATCCTACCTATGTTTTTTCCCATCTGGATAAACTAGATCATACTCTAGTGCAGGTAGTGTGTTTAAGATAGATTAAAATATGATAGAAACCTGGATTGAGTAGAGTTGTTTTGTATTTTAGAACAATGGAGTAATTTATTTCTGTATATAGATGTTTTGGAAAGGATACTATTCTGTCTAATTAAGTTATGGTTTAAAAACCAAACTATTGTATTAAGAATGCTAGCAAGAAGTATACATAATATTTTTCAAACAGCAGGTTTATTTCTTTTAATATGTTAACTACTATAAATAGGTTATTTATCTTATTCAGAATTGGATTTCTGCAAAATGAAACTACTAACCTGTCACATAGGAAAAAGATTCAACTTAGATAAAGAACTCAATTATTTCTGTAAAGAAAGAACCAACTTATTTTACATAAATTATTTTATTGTACATACTACTTAACTATTTCTACAAAAAGTTTATACTTCAAGTAGAATAATTCTAGTATAATCTTTTTATAAATAAAATTTATTTATAAGTAATTATAATAGTGCAACAATGAAATATTAACAAAATCCTATCTATGTACTTATAAAATAGATTAAGTGCAAGGGTAAATAATATTAATAAACATTATTTATATATGAATAAATTTATTTAAATAAACTAAACAAAAATTTATAATAAAAGAAAATCAGGGTCAAAACCCTTACAGTGTTTAACTTAAAAGAAAATACCAACTTTATAACTTATAATAATAACATTAAAAATAATAATCAGAATAACAATATATTAAGGATTTAAATTTACTTAGTATTCTAAGCATAAATTATAAAATGTTATTACAGTCCTATAAGGACGGAGAAGAAAATAACAATGAAAGTATAACCACTTCATACCTGTAACAAACAATTATTTAACATGTATTATTAAACTAAGCTACAGAATAATTCGAGAAATTATTTATACACAAGTTACTAACAAAATTTAAACTTGCTCGAATAACCGAGCTTATAAACAATTATCATGATAGAAAGAAATAGTAGAACAAACAATAATAATATATTTTAATGGAAGATAATTTAATAGTAAAAATATCTTTACACAGTAGAAATAGGGTGAAACCCTAATGCACAAAAATTACATTTAGAGCATCAAAATAACCAAGTCTGAACTCAAGAGAGTACATCTCTTCACTTAAAGATAAACAGAGGATGGCTTAGCAGGCCACTTACTTTTCTTTACATAACTATACACATAACCAGTAAAACAAACATTTACAAGTCACGGCATAAGCCGGAAACCCTGCTAGTAGCAAGGGTTTGGTAAACAAACTAAACAAGTTAACCAAGAAACAATAAACCACAAGGGTTATTTGCAAGCCACGACAACCAACCGAAAACTGTTCCATAAGGAACTGCACAAGTATGAGCTGCCATGGGTTGACCAGGGCTTACCCGTAAGCAGGAAGCTGACCCCATGCATTTGCACCAGCAGCAAAGAAAGATGTAACTGTCACCTGCAAGATAACCCACAAACGTTAATACTGTTGCATTATATCACAACTGTGCTAAAAACAAGTTTTAAAAACTGTTAAAAGAATTTTATTTACCTGGAAGTAAAGGTAATGTAGCCACCAACGAACAGGAGTGCCACCACCAGCAAGATGAACAGAAAACCCTTCATCTCTCTTTTGACAGAGATGGGTTTAGCGAGTGCAACCACTGCTAATAGCAGCAAGGAGAAGAGAGCAATGGCCAAGCAAGAAGCAGACAGTAGAGCTCAAAACTGTCACAAACTGAAGCATAAGAACATGCTCTCACAAACCCTATGACAAACCAGGCCGTAAGATAAAGTCACGGTTCTAAATAAAGTATTGCCAAGATAAAACTCACAGCCCTCTAAAACATTCCCAACAAGCAAGCCGTGGAGGAGCGAAACCAAGAAAACTACACACAGTCTAAGCTGTAAGAAAAATGTCACGGCTCTCCTAAAACCATTGTAGGATGAACTCATGGTGCATACAAGGAGCGAGGATGATGAAGGAGGACTGAACAACATAACCAGGACACAGAGTTCACATGGCAGCCAAGACACAGTTGCAGAGCGGCCCGGAGGCCCGAAAACGACGAAGGAAAATGACCAAGTCTAGGGTTCGTAAACCCTTTTATTTTCTCAACACTTGGCCGAGAAAGAACCACGTGTTCACGCAAATAAATCAACCATGCAATGGGTAATTCATATAGTTCTTGCATGCAATCGAATTCCAATTATTTAAACATAATCTCGGCTCAATCATATAATATTGCAATCATTTACAAAGGTTCCACGTTATCCCGGAGTCAACCAACAATTGCATGGTATAAACTATGAACACATAAACTATAAACCCTCAAATCGTTTGCCAAGCTTGTATTATAATCGTTGTATAGTTTGGAATGAGGGAAAATTCAAAACCTTGGTTTTTATATACAACCTTACCCATAGTATCATCATTGGAGTGGTCTAGCGCCACATCCTTTAACCATTGCAAAATTATAATATACACTTTACAAATCAACGTAATTTATATCAAGCTTATGGTTGACCATGAAATCAACGAACCTCTTAAACCATATTCATGCCAAAGTATTTTTTATGTTGATACATATCTAAAGTATGTCATGTGTATATTTATTCGAAACATTTAGGCTTGAAAACTTTAGTTTATGAACTATATAATTATTCATTTATTCACATTAAGCTTGTTGTTAATCATTAAATTGATGTAATATCATAATCGATATTGTTGCCCAAAGCATATTTATGCATAAAATATTTAGTTCTTCACTAATAGAAAATCCATTAGTCATAGCATAAATAGTATTGTTACAAACGTCGATAAGCCTTGAGCTATCGAAACTAGGTAAATAAAGTAAAACTTATGATACTTAGGAGATGCAAAGAAAAAGGCTATTTCCTCTCTTAGCCAAACTATGATAATAAAGTATTACTAACAAACTTTTCATAGCTAATCATATTGTCACCAACATTTATGTTGTGACTTGATAATGTTACAGAACGTAGTTTTAATTAGAATCGTGAACATCATAAATCTTATCTGTTTATAACCAGAATTACTGGTAAACTTGAATACATTATAAACAAGATAATTTTTGTAGGTATCGTTGAATATCATATAATTTATAGATCAGTGGGTGGAAATTACTCAGATGATGGCTATGAATTCTGTACATAGCTCGGATCAACAAGAATTTATGACATTTGATTATTTTACTAACCATGTCAAGTACTATTAGTGCACTGCGTTTTAATTAGTAACATAATCTTTTAAAACTATCTAGTACTTGCATGAGTTAATAAATCAATCTCTCTTGAAGAATTGACATAAGTTAAGTAATGTGGTTAGAGGATTAATCCAAAAGAAGTACTATAAAATAAAATAAGAAATTGGAGCAGAATCATTCCACTAAACTCTAAGATCTTAGGACATGGTATTGCACTATAATGTTTAGAACCTTATAGGCAACAATCTTCATTACAAAAGATGAATAACCAGCAGTTGCTTATACTAATATTTAAGATGATAATGTATAATACTGTTTATACAATCATTACAGCTTTACAGGTTATACACTCTAGGTGAAATTAACTTAAGGGTGAACCAGGAGAATAAATACTATCGCTATTTACATATAAGAAAGAAATTCTTCTATATTTATATCATTGACAAAAATAATTGAAGAAACAAACTACTTGTTTTACCTCATAGAAGTAGAGTGATATGTAATAGTTTATTACCGAGCTTTTTATTTTGCATATTGAATTACAGCTGAATGCTTTACGAAATTAAAAGGCTTTACTCGATCATTCATACCTGTAAACCTGTAAGGACAGTAAGATTTCTGCATTACCTTAAAAGCTAAGTAAGCCCCAAAATCCAAGACAGTTCCACCTACTTGTCGCAAATTAAAAACTCATCAGCAAACTGAAAGTTAAAATTATTGCACAAAGTAAACCAAACCTTGCATCAAAAGTAGAATGCTAAGTTACTTAATTAAGGTTATGCATTAACTAATCTGGTAACCAATTCTTTTATAGATAACTGTTAGCTGTTAGCAGACCGCATTCTCAATAGTTTTATGTATTTTCAAAATTTTAAATTTTTATGAAAATTTGGGATTTTGACAGATAATATACAAGATTTCAAGTGTAAGAAAATCATCAATTTATGTCACAAGTACCATACCAGTTTAAATCATTCCACTGCATATTATCCTCAAGGAAATGGGCTTGTTGAGTCCTCGAATAAATATTTTCTAAGAATAATAAATAAATTATTGGAGGAGAACAAGAGAGCCTGGCACACCAAATTGAAGTATGTTTTATTGGAAGGTAGAATAAGTACTAAAAGAGCTATTGGTATGTCACATTTTCAGTTGGTATATGGATCAGAGGTGGTATTGCTAGTGTCATTAGGCTTACCTAAAATGAAGCTGCTACAGGAACAGGAATAAGAGACTAATCATATGCAGAGGAGGATAAATTAGATCATTGAATTGAATGAGGTAAGAGAAAAGGATTATGACAAAGTGCAGATACACAATGAAAAAATGAAGAAAACCTTTGACAAGAGAGTTAAAGAAGAGCATTTTCAGGTCGATGATCTGGTTCTAAAGTGGGATGCAAGGAAATAAGAAAAATATGGGAAGTTTGATCATTTTTGGAAAGGACCATATATCATTGTTGCTTATAGAGGGGATAATTCTTATATTCTACAACATCAAAATTGGATTCAACTTAAATCTGGCCCTGTTAAATGGAAGATTTCTGAAACATTACTTGTATTGAGGATGGAGGTACATTGTATATTAGAAGTATATATTTGTTTATTTGAAAGATGAGTACAAATGGCAAGTTGAAGGATTTGAATCCTGGAGAGAAGGCCCTAAGATCTTAAGATTTGGCATTTTCTTTGATCTATTTATAGAAAAAAAAATTATTAGAGTTGTTAGTTTTTGAAGAAATTTTCTACAAAGAATGCGATTGGAACTAGATTGCGGGTTCTTTGCTACCTCGTAGTGAGGATAGCATCCCCAATTTGAGCCAGTTGTTAGCACTATTTTGGTTAACATGTGAGAGGAATGGGATTAAGGTGAAATAAGGATTTATATGAGAAAATTTTGGCAATATGACCGAGGGGGTGATGGAATGGGTGCTTAAATGGAGACTAAAGTTTTCATTTTCCCATAAAACCATAGGCTAAAGCTTGAAAGTGGATAAAAATAAAGAAAAATCACTTGTGGCATGCAGTGACGGGTTTCGACGGTCAATATCTTCGGGTGGAAAGATCTACGGTGAATAGTGGATCCCTTATTTAAAGTTGCAAGGTAAAATTCAAATTGGTGATGAGCGGAAAACTTAACAGTGCATTCATATCTATGGTGAAGGAAAAAAGTAGATGGAATCAAAGGTGGATATGAAATCCACTATGAGAATATGTGCAGAAAAAGATGGATTTGGAATGAGAAGAAAGTTTAAAAGGTGACTGTAATCGACGATGAAGATGAAGGATGGATAACATCAACAGTGGAGATGGGATTCGCTAAGAAAACATGCATGACTGATGATGAATCGAAGATTAGAAGAATGATTAAAGACCATATTTTATCAATGGTGAGAATAACGAATGGGTGAGATCAACGGATATTAGGTAAACCTCCAAAGGAAGTTGACACTAATTTAAAAAACATGGGACAACGAAAATAAAGGTGATGGTTAAAAGGTAAAGGGAATCAACGTTGTGAGATGGATATAAATTAATTCTATGGTGGATAGGTGATCCGCTAGTGAAAATGCACGATAGATAGATATGATGTTATGCAATGGAATAAAAAGGGTCAAAGTTAAAGGGTGATTAAGATCAACGGCTCAAGTGAAACATGTATTAAATCTATGGTAAAAACGAGATTCTCTCCCGTGACATGCATGGAGGTTAAAAGAGAATTCCCCTAGTGGAAAATATACCACCTTCCATGTGGCTGATAGAGGAGAGTTCTGCTAGAAGAAAGTGGTAGGAGGAAACCACTTTACTTGATTCCGAAACCACCATTTCGTGAATATTGTAAAAAGAAGAAACACATGTTTAAGAGTTATTTGTCATTTTACGCATTGTAAGAAAAAAGCATCTATGCCTAGAAAAATCCAATATTGGTATAATGCAACTTCAAATAAGGATTTTTAAAGGTTTGCTTGTGTCTCTTTTTCAAAAAGGTTTGCCTTCCTTTTGGGAAGAAGATGGAAAACATTTTTTCCAGTCAGAGTATCAGGCATTGTTTGTCATATCTAGATTAGATCACAAAAAATTTGAAGACATGGTTCAATATTTGTCAAGAAAAACTGTAATTGATAAATTGGCAATGGATTTTGAGTTGATTAATACATTTAGGACAAATTGTACCTATATTCCACCTATTTCATATGTAGATAATGTGGGATTGATACTGTTGGCGAAAGAAATGACAAATTTGGAGCTTCCATCTGTAAACCAGTGGAAAACAATAGAAAATTTTGGTAGGACAAGATATAAATGACATCAGTGAAGAGTTCATCATAAGTCCTGAGCCAATTTGAAGACAAGTTTTGTTTTGAATAATGTAATAGATTTTTAATGATTAGTTTGTTAGGATTCAAGTGACAAGTGTAATAAGTCTGTTACATTCACCTATTTTTAGTATGTAAGCAATTATCAGCTCAATGAGCATTTTGTTATTTATTTAAGCAACATTTTGCAATGTTATCAAGGTTGGAACCTATGAGCAAGAACTAATTTTTGTAATAGAGCTTCAAGATTAATAAAATGCTTTCAGATCCAAGCAAGTTTTCTCATTAGAGGAAATTTGGGGTTTAAAATGGGCCTTATAAGAAAACGTGCCAACAATAAATTTTGTGAGTTGGAATTCAAGAACCAATAGAATTTCAATAAAACGAGTCAACCATAATGGTTGAATTGACATATTTTTCATAAAAGAAAACTACTTTTTTGTTTGTATTTTCAACATATCTCCCTGTGTTTTTACTCAAATTTCAAGTGGTAGAGCTCATTGGATGCAAAATTTAATTCCACATCCAATGAGTACCCACACTGCATACTTTTGACGGACCTCTCTACCCTGAAAACCAGAAATATCTGAAACAATGTGATGATGATGTCATCATCACATTTTTTCAGGTATTTCTTATTTTTGGGGTAGTGGGGTCCGTCAAAAGTATGCATTGTTGGTACTCGTTGGATGCGGAAATAAATTATGCATCCAACAAGCTCTCCCACTCACAATTTGAGTAAAACCACGGGGAGATATGTCGAAAATATGAACACAAAAAGTAGTTTTTTTCATTCTTCCTCCAAAATTAATAACTATTATTTTTTTATTTTCCTTAGGAAGCCCATTTCATACCTCAAATTTCCTCTAATGACCATAGCTTCTTGTGTTATTTATTTTACAGTCTGCATTTTATTTCCTTCATGTGAATGTGTTTCCTGTGTATCATTTCATTATGTTACCTTTTCATGCTTGAACAAGTGTATATCAGATCAGAATTCATAGGTTTATGCTCTGATTCTTTGATTTCAAGCATTCACAAGCTTTTCGACTAAAGTTAATATTGGATTCATCTCTAGATGCCCATTTTAATGGATTGTTTCTTACTCTTCCTTATCACTGCACAGCCATCATTTTGACTGTAAATTAGTAAATAACATTCCTATGTTAAGAATTCCATTGCAAAGCACTGCAATTAATTATTTTTCACATTTGACTCAATGCCCAATGACCACTTGTTTCAACCATTATTACCATTAAAGATTCGTTTATTTTCAAATATATATGGACTTTGTGTTTATCTATTAAGAGATCCCTCTCTATAAGGAAAGAATCCAACTTTCCTCCTAAATATTGGTTTTGTGGTTACCTAGGGATTATCCTCTCACAACCAAGGGTAAATTCTGAGTGATAACATCTTGGCATCATTGTCGGGGAGCGAGAGTTCAAATATTCCCTGGGAAGAACGACAATATTTTTCAAGAAAATAGGGTTTATGTGGGAAAACAATAATTCTTACATTCAAAGTTGGTTGTGTTTTTTCCACATTAATTTTTCAAGAAGGTGTTTCAAATACGACATCCATGATTTCAGGAGAGTGCGCACAAGAGGTATCCCTAATTTTGAAACTTTGTATAGTGTGGAAGATCCATCAATTTTAATTAGGAAAATAAAAGGAAAGGAATGCCAAGGTACTTCTTAGATAGAAATATCATTTTCTCAAACTCAAGAAGAATTTATCGTCTTTCATGATTTTGATTTGGAAACAAATTTTGAACAGTCTCTTTTAAGGTCTAAATATGAATCATATTTAAAACAAGTTGCAATCAATCCAAATAAAATTCAGTCTTATCTTCTAGATTCACTATGACAAAATCTCCAAAACACTATGAAAACAAAAGAAATAAATCTAATAATAAAAACTCCTCAACCACCAGTTTCTAGTATTATTCAAAATCCTTATGTCACTAAAAACCTTCTTAGGGAAACCTTCTTAGGGCCATGGCTGTTAGGTTTGTGCCACTTGCTTTGCATGTTGTTTTACATGACCTTCCACAGAATTACTCTTAGAGGATTACATTATTTGTCGGGGAGAGAAATTTCACATCCATACCACATATGGATAGATTTGATGATTTCATTGATTTAGAAGAGTTGGATTAGGATGATGCAAAAATGACATTGTTTGCACAAAGTTTATCAGGGGAATCAAAAAGGTTGTAACATCCCCGACCCTACAACCAGCGGAGAGGATGCTACCATACACTAACCATCCGGGCAACTAACCCCATGAAGTTGTACATACATATAACTAAAATAAAATGCTTGGAAGTAAAAACATGCAGAGATGCATAATTGTTTAACATACAGCAGAAGCAAAACCATGCACTCCAGCATTCAACATGTTCATCATAATTCATTAAACATTAGATATGATTGTGGAAGTGAAATAGACAAGAATACTTATCTTATAAAGAACTCATCCTGCAACCAGCTACGTCGCTGCAACGTTCCACCCAACCATAGGCCAGTGTGATCCTTAATCTCTTAGCAACGCTGCCACCCCCAAGCTGGGCATGATTTCCCCAAGGAATAAGGAACAAGCAGGCTTACACATAGCCAAGGATACACAAATCAGCCAAGCCGACACAGTTGGGTTTATCAAGTCGTCAAGGAGCTGGGAAAAGTTGAATGCTAAGCTAGTGAGCTAATTGAAGAGCTAAGGACTCCTACACCAGAACTAGCCTGACTTCTAGGACACCCACACACACCCAACACCAGGAAATCAGTCCCTTCTCTACTACACAGTCCCTCAGGCCCTGACCCCCCCCTTCTAGTGCTACTCCAGGGTTGTGGAGAAGAAATCCAGCCCTCTATATCTATCTATGTGGCTCCCAAACACACCAGTTTTATCAATCATACCAAGCCTTCACCCCACTCCAACACCATCCAAATACCAACCACTACATACATGCAACAAAACAAGCAACTCACAGCTTGGTCACAGAAATTCGATCCTTGAGTCGTTCTTGGCCCTATCGTGGCCAAAATGACTCAGTAAGAATCCAAAGTGGCCCAAAATGTAATTGAACACCACAGCCAACAAAAAAAAATGTGGGGAAAATAACAGCCCCGGTCTCACAACGAAGCAACGGGAAAACTACACAGTCCGAAAATGGGAGAGAAATCAAACTCTCAGCATGGATAGGAGGAAAACATACACAGGCCACAAATTGGTAAGGAAAACACACACCCTAGCAGAAATCGTGAATGGATCATTCACAAGAAGATTTTGGTTGATAGAGAAACGGTTTCTCCAGCTCTCTACGTGAGGAAAATGATGAAGAATCCTATGCGTGAGAAGGTGAGAGAACCCCCATCTGCGTGAGGGTGAGAAAGACCCAATGGAAGAATGGAGAATGGAATCATCAGTGTGTCCCCTACTCTCTGCGTGAGGGAATGAGCCTGCTGGTGGAGTGTGCATGTGGGCAAGGACTGACATTCCTGCCACCCACCACTACCCAACAATAACTGCCCACTAACAATAGCAGTTTTAAATGTGGTAGTTGGCTGATGAGACAAGGAAAGGTGAGCGAGTCAAAAGGGTGGGTGACAACTAAATGGGTTCAATAGCTGACACCTGGCTTTTCCCATTAGCCCAAGGTTAATAGTTCCCCCCCGATTATCCTTAGGAAAATCATGCCCTTTTTATCATGGTTGCATTGACGTAGCTGGTTGGGTTCATTTTAATTAAAGTGCATATTTACATGATGCCAAAACTATAAGGTGTTGGATAGCATGATATACCATCGGCAACGATTCCAATCACTGAAACATAACACAACCAAATCGATGGTGGGGCTTTTTCCTTTAGCTCCACACCATGATTAATTACAATATATACATCATGTACCTTTTAATTCAAACAGGGTCAAAACCGGGGTGTTACAGAGGTGGTTTAATGATCTTCCTACAAGATCTATAGCTACTCTTGAGGCTTTTCAAACTCTTTTTCTTGATAGGTGGGAAGATAAAAAGAGACCTCTCCAAGTCTTAACCCAATACAACAATTTAAAGAAAGGGAATTTTGAGGCTGTGCATGAATTTTCTAGAAGATTTATGAGGGTTTATAATTCAAAAACAACTGACATTAAACCCCTTATAGTAGATGCAAAACTACACTATGTTAATGCATTTGACAATTATTTTTCTTTATTTTTGAGACAGAGTAAATCTTCCAATCTGCCTGCTATGTTTAAAGATGCTCTGGAGGTAGAAGCTAACTTAATGGCTTCTGTAAAAATGAAACAAAGAGTGTAGGTAGATAGGAGGAAAACCAAAGAAGAAAATCAACCTTCCACTTCTTCCTCAACCGATGAAAAATTTTATATAATGATGAAAACCATGGAGAGGTTGATGGATATATTAGAATTGGATAATAGGCCTCCAAACAGAGATCAAACTGAACCATAAATCACGAATCCAATTTTCAGGATACCTCCTCCTCCTCCCAGATTAGACATAGAGATCAAAGAAATCCCAAGAATGTTGAGGACCAACATATAAGACCACCATTTCCATAGAAATTTGTAGATGAGGAAGAAGAGAATGATCCCATGGATAATCAGATACACCATTTTGATGATCTAGACTTTGAAATTTATCTCACAGAAGATGAGCATAATATGTTTTCTCGGGAAGATGATTGTAATACCCTTGAGTTGGAGACAAAGAAATACCAAATAGGATATCGGACTGCTATAAATGATTTCCATAAAAAATTAAATTTGAGAAGTAGATATGTAGTTACAAATAAAGGAAGGATTCTTCCAAATCATCCTTCTAGTAGTCAACAAAATATAAAAAAAGAAAAAGAAAAAGAAAAAAGAAAATATTGTAAAGAAGGTTCCTGAGAACAAAAAAGAGATGTAAAAAGAAAAAAGAAATACAAATGCCAATAGAGAGTGATAGAACGGTTTCCTCCTTTAGTTTACAGAATGAGATATCTAAGATAAAGATTTCCATTCCTTTCATTGAGTTGTTGAATAACAATGAATATATAGAAAAGATTACCAAAATGGTTAGCACTAATGGAGAATGCCAACCATATACAATAGAGTTGACAGATGATGCCCCAAAAATAGTTCCCGGTTGTAGGATAGAAGATACCGATGAGGAGGATGTTCCAACTTTCTATGTTTTCCTTACTATTCATGATATGATCTTACATAATTCTATGTTGGATTCTGGTGCATCACATAATCTCGTGCCAATAGTGGTGGTTTAAAGTCTAGGATTAGAAATTACAAGGCCTGATAAATATTTGTTCTCCTTTGATTCTGTAAAAGTAAAATGTTTGGGGATAATTAAATATTTGGTAGTTACTCTTGAATAGATCCCTGCCAATAGTATCATGATGGATGTGGTGGTGGCTGATCAGTGATATACCTCCAAAATTTGGTATGCATTTATCTAGGTCTTAGGCTTCAAATCTTAAAGGAACTTTGCAGATGGACATGTCTTATGCAACAATTCCTTTGTTTGGAGAACATAAAACATTATATAGGGAATACATTGGAATATGTGGTGAGTAGTAAAGATAAGTCCAATAATCATCCCATATATGCTATTGATATTGATCTGGGATCTTCTATATCTTTCAATGATTCTCATATTGAACAAGACTTTCTAGTAGTAGATGAACATAAAGAGGACAAAGAATTTGCTAAGAGGCAAGAAGAATTGGAACATAAACAAAATGATAAAGGGGTATGGACAATGTACTTTGATAGATCAATAGGTAAGGAGGGAGTTGGTGCAGGTGTTGGATTATTTATCCAAATAAATATTCTAAAGTGTATTCTTTTAAATTGACATTTGAATGTACAAATAATGTAGCAAAGTATGAGGCTTTGTTACTAGGATTAAATTCCTTGAAGGATATAAAAGAAAAAATAATATGTCTTTGGAGATTCAGAATTAGTGGTGAATCAGGTGAATGGTAGCTATCAGATGAAACATCCACGAATGATGGATTATAGAAACTAAGTTTGGGATATGCTAGGAAATTTTTATATTGAAAATAGAGTAATGGTAATTCCCATAATACAAAATCAGATAACTGATTATTTGGCCACTACAACTGGGAATTTCAAGGTTCCTACCTATTCTAACAAAAAGTATAAGATTGAAGTTGTAAATAGACCTTCCATCTCTGACAATTCTAAATATTGGAAAGTGTTTGAAGATGATTTACAGATAAAGAGATTCTTATAAATTTGAGATGAGTTTGTTAATACAAATATTGACTCAGAAAAGCAAAATTCAGAAAATATTCAAGATGATGAAGAGGTTGTAGATGAGAATGTTGAACAGACAAAATTTGAAAAATCTGATTGTAGGTAATATTATTATTACTTTGAAAAGCAATCATTATTCCAAAGGGCATTATACCTCTAGAAACGTTATTTGACCAGAATGATGTGGCCAAAGATCCTAAAGTGAAACCCAATGAAAATGATATTCATGATCAAAATATTGGAACCGATGATTCTCCTAAAATAGTGAAGCTTTAAAAAAACCTATCTGCAAAAGAAAATAAGAGATACATTGGTTTGATGAGAAAATTCACTGATGCTTTTTTCTTGGAGTTATCAAATATGAAAGAGTATGACAAATCCATGATACAACATACCATTCCAATTAAACCTGCAAAAAAACCTTTTAGGCATAAGCTTAGAAGAATAAATCAAATGTTGTTTCCTTTAATTGAGAAAGAGGTAAGGAAGTTGTTCAATTCCAAGATCATTGTAACACTTAGATTTTCAAGGTGGGTGGCTAATTTGGTGCCTGTTAGAAAGAAAAATTGGGAAATTAGATTGTGTGTCAAATTTAGAAACCTTAACAAAGTTTTGTTGAAGGAAAATTACCCATTTCCAAAGATGGATCATATATTGAAAAAAGTTGTTGGTGCAGATTGGATTTCTACAATGGATTCCTTTTCTAGGTACAATCAGATAAAGCTTATTCTAGAATATCAGGAAAAAACAACATTCACAACGTCATGGGGAACCTTCATGTATGCCAAGATGCCATTTGGACTAATGACTGCAAGAGAAAATTTCCAAAGGGAAATGGATATTGCATTTGTTGAAGAAAAATAAAATTTTGATGTGGTTTACATGGATGATAAAGGTCTACTCTAAATATGATAGGAATCACATTAAGCACTTGGAAAAGGTATTCCTGAAATGCAGAAGGTATGGTATTCCCTAAATCCTAGAAAACCTAACTTTTCCATGAAAGAAGGGAAGCTTTTGGGTCATATTTATTATAAGGATGGAAGAAGAATTGATCTTGACAGGGTAAAGGAAATTTTGAAGGTAGAAATACCAAGAAATAAGAGGCAAATTCAGGCATTCATTAGTCAAGTAAATTTTTTGAGGAGGTTTATCCCAAGATTTGTAGAAATTTTCATAAATGTAACAAATACGTTGAGAAAAGACTATGAAATCAAATGGACTATTGAAGCTAAGAAGTTTTTTAATGACATCAAACAACCAATAATAGAAGCACATGTTCTAGTCAGTCCGATTTTTTCTAAATACTTTATTGTTTTCTCTTTTTCTTCTGAGCACGCAATCGTTGGAGTATTGGTACAAAAGAATCAACAAAATGTAGAGCATCCCATTGCTTTCTTTAGAAAAATATTGAGAGAAGCAAAACCTAAATATGATATCATGGAAAAGAAGGCTTATGCATTGGTCAAGTCTTTGATATATTTTAGGGTATAAATTTTACATTCTCATATCATTGCTTGAGTTCCTAGTAATGTTGTGAAAAACATCCTCACTCAGCTTGATCCAGAGGGGAAAAGAGAAAAATGGATAGAATTCTTGTTGGAATATGATCTGGAAATCAAGCCTACAAAATTGGTGAAAGGACGGGGATTAGCTAAACTGATGACTGATTCAAACTGTGAATATTTGCAATTGAATTTTTTGTATAATACTTCAAATCAATTGGATTCAGGATTACAAGTGATTAAATATTTCACTTTATCTTCTTGGTAAAGTGGCATTGTCTATGTTTTGCATAACTTACAGGAACCTCCAGAATTAAGTAAAACCGGATCCAGGTCAGTGAAGCTGAAAGCAGCAAAATTTTGCATTATGAACCAATATTTATATTGAAAAATATAGGGGGTGTTTTCTTTGAACTGTTTGTTGGAAAATGAAGCCCAACAGACTATTAGTGAATTTCACCGGGAGTATGTGGAGGAAATCATTCTTAGAAACTAACTACAAATAAAATCTTGAGAGCTGGTTTTTATTGGCCTACAATGTTTTCTAATGTACACAAGGAGGTCACAGCTTGCCATGAGTGTCAAATTTTTTATGGTAAAAGAAAGCTATTGCAATTACCACTCAATCCAATTTCAATAGAAACACCCTTTCAGCAGTGAGGGTTAGATTTCATTGGAGAGATTAACCTAAATTATTCCAGTCAGCATAAGTGGATATTAACTACTACTGATTATTTTACTAAATGGATTGAGGCCATACCTACTAGAAAGGATACATATGTTGTTATTATGGATTTTCTGGAAAATGATATTTTGTCAAGGTTTGGATGTCCTAGAATACTTGTAACTCATAATGCACAAGCTTTAAAGTCTAAGAAAATGATCAATTTCTATCGCAAGTACCATACTAGTTTAAATCATTCCAATACATATTATCCTCAAGGAAATGGGGTTTGTTAGCACTGGAATTGAACCCAAGGTTGTGGAAGGCTCGTTCCCAGGTAACAGCATAACCACTTTTGAAGAGAGAACTGGCCTTCTACTCTTGCGAGACAGATCTCTCACCAAATATTAACAATTCCATATATGTACAAGTGAAAATATGAATTGTTTGTAAGGGTGGTTGAAACAAAACATATAACCATTGGGCGGTGGATTCAAGATGTGTAACGGAAATAAACAAAACTTATGCAGGTGATTTTAACACAGAGGAAAGATAACCATTCGGTCGTAGTCAAATTATAATTGTCTAGTGGAAAGGAAGAGTAAGAACAAACCATTAACACAGAGCATTAAAGAATGAATTGTGTGTTAAATTTAGAAGAAATATTTAGTGGATATCTAAAACAATAGACAGAGCATAGTCTGTATGAATTCCAAACTGTTATACACTTATTTAAGACATGAAATAAAACATAATGGGCGAGATAAACTGGAAAACATTCACATGAGAAAGGAAGAAACATAATGTAACACGAACAACACATGAATCCTTGTGAAAAACACCGACTTTAGCTCTGCAGCTTTATTAGAAACTCTTGAAAGCATACACTGCAAAATTACATCGGTTCCAACCCTCTCTCCTTGTGTACGAGATGAATTTATAGTGTTTTTGGACCTCCTAAACTGACATTTGAAAACATAATTTGTTACAAACTAAAGAACATCTTCTAACAAACTTCGGACGTCGCCTACACACCACGATTCACATAACACAAAAATAAAATGTGGACTACTAGAAAAACAAGCTAAAAAATACCCTCCTGCATATCCTAGATGGTGACAGCTGTGTGAAAACTGAAAGAGGTTTTTGTAATTGGACTTGTGCCCAAAAAAACCCATCTCTTTGTTTCCTCTAATTCAGCTTCAACTCTTCAGGATCTGATTTTGAAACTGATGACTTAGACAGTAAACCTATAAATTTCTGGAAAATTACCCTATGAATATATTTTAAATTCTCCCAACTATGATACCTGTGTAAAAACAGAAGGAGGTTTTTGAAGGTAGTCCTGTGATGAAGAAACATATCTCTCAGTTTCCTAAAATTCAACTCCATTTGGCTGAAAAAATTCTTTGAATTTGATGTATCAAAACAGTCCTTTGGAAAACCTGAAAAATGGCCTGTAGAATTCACTTTGTTTCTCCTAAACCATAGTATCTATGTAAAAAATAAAGTATTTTATTGAATATAATCCTGTTCATAAGATAAACCTCATTTATTTTTGGAAACTTATTTCTAGTTCACCAGAAACAACAGAATGAAATAACTGACTAAAACAGTCATCTAAAAATATAGAAATTTTCTCTCTCAAGATGACTTCGATTCTCTCAATCCACAGCACCTGTGTGAAAATTGAGATAAATTATTGTATATGGGTATGTTATAAAGACAAAATGCTCTCAGTTTCCCAAAATTCCTCTTTAGTTGGCGAAAAAAGTCGCTTGAAGTTGATGACTCAAACAGTCATTTATAGGGAAAAAAATTGCTAGTGGCTTCAAGAAATGCATGTAAATGCTCTTTATGATAAATATGCTATCTGAAAATTGTCATCACCAGACTCAAACAAAGTGTAGAACCATGCAACTCTAAACACTCTTCATTTTCTTTAAACGGAAACATTTAGGATCATTGATCTTATTCTCAAAGAATGGGATAAAAACACATGTTTTTATTTGCTCATTCTGTCCAATCTTGAGACATTAACTAAACAGCATTTTGATCCAGCAGAAAGCTTTACAAGCATCAATTTGATTTTCCAATTGAACACGTGCCCTAAGCTGCCCACCATTTAAAATTTTGTTGATTGAAAAATTGACTTACCTTGTGCAAGTTACATTAGCGAAATTTATATGTGCCCTCGATCTCTTCCATCCTCTTATCTTCACCATTAAAATTTAACGAATATACCCAATTTTGTAAATTGAAAAATTTAATTGCTCCATGCTTGTTGTATTAGCGGAATACATTCACGCCGTTGGATGAAATTGGTTTTGATCTGCAACGCTCAAAATCATCGGGAGTACCACATTTCACAAATTCAGAAAATTTATTTGACCGTGCAAGTTGATGTAGCGGAATCTACCTTATCCGCTAAATGAAATTGTTTTTTACCAGTGTCGTTGATTTTCCATTTAATTTTTTAGGAGCTTGAATACAAACAAAAAATCATTTCAAAATTCTTCCTGATTCTTCTTCCCTGAGAGATAACATTGTGTATAACATCAGTAAATCTTCTCTCTCTGATAGCTCTGGGTTGATGAATTTGTACACCATATGTTGACTCAATAATACAAACATCAGGGAAAAATTCAGGAGTTTCAGCAGCACGAAGGTGGTGATCTTCTTCCCAGGAATAATCACCAATATATAATACATGCACCCCCACAATGTCAACTATAAACATTGCTGCACCGAGCACATGTCTTGCCGCGTAACACCAGAAGCAGATGCCATTCACCTCTAAGGTCTGATGAAATTCAATCACCTCAATCTTATCCATAGATCGAATACCATCTTGTTCATCAAATAACATATCTTCAGCTGAGACCTTGCTTACTTTCACATAATCAGAAAGTAAAAGTTTGTAAACAGCTTTGGTTGCATGTGTCATAAACACCGGGCCTTTGAAAGTTTTCTTCTCAAGAAGGAAGGGATGCTGCATGGTCCAAATGGAAATGAGTGACAAGGAGGACATCAATATTTGATGGATCGATCTCACCGAAATATGGCAAAGCATCCATCCCATAGTAGCAAGGTGGATACCACAGTCGAACAGAACAGTCTTGTTCTTGTATGTCATGTAAATGTAGAAGCATTGTTGAATTCATGGCTTCCTTTCGGAGGAAAAATCCCATAGTAAAAACAAAGTTCAGATGTTTGATAATGTATATGACTTCTGGCACCTGCGTTTTTTTTATTATCTATTTTTATTGTGTTTCATTTTCTTTTTTACAATGGAGAAATATCCCACCTTCACCATGGGTTTGACTTTTCACTTGTTTATAAACGCCAATGTCTTCATTACATGTTAAGAAACAAGAAATGTAATAAGACTTGATGCTTGGAATGTTGATGGTGTGCTTTGATATTGTTGAATTCTTGGGCCCCATACAACCATAGGCTCTTGGTTTCAAACTCGGGCTTGACGTTTTTTACAAAAATAAAATTTTGTCTTATTTTTAATAAAACAAATTTTATTTTAATAAACAACAAACTTTGGCCCAAATAAATAATATTTATAAAGCCAAAACTATTGTTTATGTTAGATCCAAAGTCTCTACTTAAAAAATATTTTTCTTTTTCCTTTTGCTTGAAGAACCTTTAAATTTTTCTCCTGCAAACCTGTCAAATCGAAATCACCTTTGAAATATAGTCGGTCAAAAATGCCAACACTCGCAAGAATAAAATTAGTGCTAACAGCTGGCTCCACTTGGGATGCTATCCTCCCTGCGAGGTAGCAAAGAACCCCATAGACCACATGCCAAATCCATTAGGCTGCTCCATTTTTCTCTGAAATCCTCAACCTGTTCTAAATTGAACCATCAACTGAAACCATCCTGCAAAATAACCCCTATCACCCTATAACCTGTCACATGTCCATACTCTGAATGTTGGAAACCAACTGCAACTGCAAGTCTGAACTTTAAAACCGAAACTGAAATCAAAACTAAAACTGAAAACTGCTGATTGGAATGCTCACCATGTCGAGCTTATTAAATATTTACTCACCTACCCTACTTACTAAGCATCAATGCTTAGTCAAGTAACTTCTGACTTCCAATGAAGCCAATCAAGCAAATGATCCCATAAACCAACTTTCTCTTCATGCTTAATAAAAAACAGAACTGAAAGACCTAATGACACAAGGTTATAATAAATAAATTTATCTTTACGGTATAGATATAACCAGCCATTACCACTGCCAAGATTCTCCATGTACTCTACCACTGGATCATAAAAAACATGAAATCCTTCAAAAATTTCTGTCATTTGGCTACCATGAGAAGGCTGCTCAAAAAGTAACTCCCCTTGCAAGTTATTAAATTGTCCCTTAAAATATCCTTGGCAAGAATGTTCATGAAAATCCTCAATCAAGACCTCCACAAATTGGTTCAAAATTTATGACTTTGCAACTTCATTCTTTCCATGCATTCCAAAAGAAATACCACTTTATTCCTCAACATGATCAAGCAAACAGACTTCTTTTCGACAAAAAATTTCTGAATTTGAAAAACAAAAAGAAACATCCATTTGAGAACCCCCATCTTCTTCTTCGTTATTTAATTCTTCATTACATACTGTTGTTTTTTTTAAAGGTCGGGATTGATTGCATAACTGCCCTTCTCGCTCATCATCCATTCCAAGGAAATTTATACGTTCGTCTACGATATCAAATTTCTATTTTTGATTGGAAACTTTAAGTCTCTTTTTTAACCACTCAAATGAAGGAAAACACAATGGCAATCAATCATTTTCAACATGTTTAGTTTCCATTCTATTTTCATACTTTTGATCTTGGATTGCAATGAAATTTTCTTCACTAATAGAAATTGTGACAGGGTGATTGCATTCTTCAGAAAACAAATCAGTACAACTATTTCTTTTCAAATCACTAGGTTGATCACCTTCTACAAGCAAATAGGGCTTTATATATTCATGTAAATATTCAGGTAAAATTTGAATTTGATCAACATGCAGAGGTCTTCCTTCAACCACTATTTCAAAATCTGATTTCTCTTTACTTACATTTTCAAAAAATGAACATGTGGAGGGACTACAAGACGGATATTTTTCAGAATTATCATCTTCTGTGTAATCAATCACACAAGCATTGTAACTTTCAAGAGATTGTTGTTGCAAAAAGGAATTTTCTGTTTGGGAAGGGGAGGCCTCTTCTTGTAACAAAAATTCTGAGGTTGAATAATATGAGGAAGGATTTGATTGACAATCCCAACCTCTCTCTTGGTCACACAGAGAATGACAAGAATGCTGCAAATCATCATCAGTTTCAAGAAGAGAGATATAACTGGTTGAAACAAAGCTTTGGTCTATGTCAACTTCAGTCAAGGAAGACAGTACTAACTGCTGGGAAATTTCTTGAATATCATGGCAATTGGCTTGTCTTTATTTTTGAGTTGAATATTCATGTAATATATCTAAAACCTCTTCATCCAAATACTGATCATCACCACACTCATCTTTCACATTTTCAATGAACTCTCTATCGTGTGTGCAACAATCTTGAAGTAACAAAAAAGAAGGATAATGCCTTTCGAAATGTTCATGAAATATGGTATGAAAGTATTTAAGGGAGGATAAACTCCCTACTAGAAATCCCTGATACCAAGACCTTGTATATCCTTCCAAACTAAACATGAACAGTTTCATTAAAGAATCTTCATGCCATCCCACTCCCAGCTTATGTATATGCTTACGAAATCTAAATAAATGAATGGCAGCATCATCACCCTTTTCATCATTGAATCTTGGAAGATATGTTTGCCAATTTACTAGAGGTATTTTATTGGGATAACCAAGAATGGAAGTAAGATTCATAGGAGCATACCTTGCAGCCCAAGAATTCATCTTGATGGTGGAGAAATTGAATCAAATCCTCAAACTTTGTAACCCCGTTTGATAGTGGAGCTGCCATAGAACATTATGAAGAATTCATCCTTCGCAGATGGAGTTGCCAAGTGAAAAGAGACATGACCTTATTGATGTCTGGCCATTTTTCACCATCAACATTCATATCTAAACCCTCCATTCAAATCCATGGAAGATTTGAGACCTCTCCTCGTATATGTCTTTCTGACCATCGGTCTCCCTAGTGGAGTCACCTTCCAGAATCTTTTAGTGGAGTCACCAGGGAAAATTATACAACCTTTTTCACATGTAAGAATATTTGTTTGCCCACAGAAACCCTTTATCCTTTGAATCTTTGTCGTTATTCCCAAGGATGATCTTCAATTCATCCCCAGCATTGATGCCAGTTTGTTAGCACTAAAATTGAACCCAAGGTTGTGGAAGGCTCGTTCCTAGGTAACAACAGAACCACTTTTGAAGAGAGAACTTGCATTCTTCTCTTCCGAGAGGGATCTCTCACCAAATATTAACAATGCTAGATATGTACAAGTGAAAATATGAATTGTTTGTAAGGGTGGTTGAAACAGAACATAGAACCATTGGGCGATGGACTCAAGATGTGTAACGAAAATCAACAGAACTTATGCAGGCGATTTTAACATAGAGGAAAGATAGCCATTCGGTCGTAGTCAAATTATAATTGTCTGGTGGAAAAGGAATAGCAAGAACAAACCATTAACACAGAGCATTAAATAATGAATTATGTATTAACTTTAGAAGAAAGATTTAGTGGATATCTGAAAAAATAGACGGAGCATAGTATGTATGAATTCCAAACTGTTATACACTTATTTCATACATGAAAGAAAACATAATGGGGGAGATAAACTAGAAAATATTCACATGAGAAAGGAAGAAACAGACTGTAACATGAACAACACATGAATCCCTGTGAAAAACACCAACTTCAGCTTTGCAACTTTATTAAGAAACTCTTGAAAGCATACACTGCAAAATTACATCGGTTACAACCCTTTCTCCTTTTGTAGGAAGTGAATTTATAGTGTTTTTGGACCTCCTAAACTGACATTCGAAAAAAAAAATTGTTACAAACTGAGGAACATCTTCTAAAAAACTTCAGACGTGGCCTACACACCACGATTCACATAAGACAAAAATAAAATGCGGACTACTAAAAAAACAAGCTAAAAAATCCCCTCCTGCATATCCCAGATGGTGATAGATTTGTGAAAAATGATAGAGTTTTTTGTAATTGGCCATGTTCCCAACAAACCTCATGTCTTTGTTTCCTCTAATTCAGCTCCAGCTCCTCAAGATCTGATTTTGAAACTGATGACTCAGACAGTAAACCTGTAAATTTCTGTAAAAATACCCTTTGAATATCTTTTAAATTATCCCAACCTATGATACCTGTGTAAAAAATGAAGGTTTTTTTTAAGGTAGGCCTATGATGAAGACAAACCTCTATCAATTTCCTGAAATTCAACTCCATGTGGCTGAAACAATTCTCTGAATTTGATGTCTGAAACAGTCCTTTGGAAAACCTGAAAAATTACCTGTAGAACCCACTTTGTTTCTCCTAAACCATAGGACCTGTGTAAAAACTGAAGGATTTTATTGAATATAATCGTGTTCATAAGATAAACCTCATTCAGTTTTCGAAACTTATTTCTAGTTTGCTAGAAACAATTGATTGAAATAGCTAACTAAAATAGTCATCTAAATATATGGAAATTTGCTCTCTGAATATGACTTCGATTCTCTCAATGCATAGAACCTCAGTGAAAATTGAGATAGTTTATTGTATATGGGTATGTTATAAAGACAAACCTCTCTCAGTTTTCCAAAATTCCTCTTCAGTTGGCGGAAACAGTCGCTTGAAGTTGATGACTCAAACAATCATTTATAGGGAAAAAATTCGTTAGTGGCTTCAAGAAATGCATGTAAATGCTCTTTATGATAAATATGCTATCTGAAAATTTTCATCACCAGAATCAAACAAAGTGTGCAACCATGCAACTCTAAACACTCTTCATTTTCTCTGAACGAAAACATTTAGGATCACTTATCTCATTCTCAAAGAATGGGATAAAAACACATGTTTTTATTCGCTCATTCTGTCCAATCTTGAAACATTAACTAAACAGCGTTTTCATCCAGCAGAAATATTTTACAACCATCAATTTGATTTTCCAATTCAACACGTTCCCTAAGCTACCCACGATTTAAAATTTCACTTTTTGAAATATTGACTTACCTCGTGCAAGTTACATTAGCGAAATTTATATGAGCCGCTGATTTCTTCCATCCTCTTATCTTCACCATTAAACTTTAACGGATATACCCAATTTCACAAATTGAAAAATTTAATTGCTCTGTGCTTTTTGTATTAGCGAAATACATTCACACCGTTGGATGAAATTGGTTTTGATCTCCACCACTCAAATTCATCGGGCGTACCACATTTCAAAAATTCAGAAAAGTTATTCTACCGTGCAAGTTGATGTAGCAGAATCTACCTTATCCGTTGGATGAAATTGTTTTTTACTAGTGTCGTTGATTTTCCATTTAATTTTTTAGGAGCTTGAATACAAACAAAAATTCATTTCAAACTTCTTCGCGATTCTTCTGCCCTGAGAGACAACATTGTGTATAACATCAGTAAATCTTCTCTCTCTGATAACTCTGGGTTGATGAATTTGTACACCATATGTTGACTCAATAATAAAAACATCAAGGAAAAATTTAGGAGTTTCAGCAGCACAAAGGTGACGATCTTCTTCCCGAGAATAACCACCAGTATATAATACATGCACCCCCACAATGTCAACCATAAACATTGCTGCAACCAGCACATGTCTTGTCGTGTAACACCAGAATCGGATGCCATTCACCTCTAAGGTCTAATGAAAGTCAATCACCTCAATCTTATCCATAGATCGAAGACTGTCTCTTTCATCAAATAGCATATCTTCAACTGAGACCTTCTTACTTTCACATAACCAGAAAGTAAAAGTTTGTAAATAGCTTTGGTTGCATGTGTCATAAACACCGGGCCTTTGAAAGTTGTATTCTCAAGAAAATAAGGGATGCTGCATGGTCCAAATGGAAATGAGTGACAAGGAGGACATCAATTGTCGATGGATCGACCTAGCCGAAATATGGAAAAGCATCCATGCTAGAGTAGCAGGGTGGATACCACAGTTGAACAGAACGATCTTGTTCTTGTATGTCATGTAAATGCAGAAGCGTTGTTGAAGTCATGGATTCCTTTCGGAGGAAAAATCCCACAGTAAAAAAAAAGTTCAGATGTTTGATAATGTATGTGACTTATGGCATCTGCATTTTTTTATCTATTTTTATTGCGTTTCATTTTGTTTTTTACAATGGGGAAATATCCCACGTTCACCCTTGGTTTGACTTTTCACTTGTTTATAAATGTCAATGTCTTCATTACATGTCAAGGAACAAGAAATGTAATAAGACTTGATGCTTGGAATGTTGATGGTGTGATTTTATATTGTTGAATGCTTGGGCCCCATACGACCATAGGTTCTCGGTGTCGAACTCGGGCTTGACCTTTTTACAAAAATGAAATTTTGTCTTATTTTTAATAAAACAAAATTTATTTTAATAAACAACAAACTTTGGCCCAAATAATTAATATTTATAAATCCAAAACTATTGTTTATGTTTTATCCAAAGTCTCTACATCAAAACAATTTTTCTTTTTCCTTTTGCTTGAAGAACCTTTAAATTTTTCTCCTGCAAACCTGTCAAATCGAAATCAACTTTTAAATATAGTCAGTCAAAAAGGCCAACACTCACAAGAATAAAATTAGTGCTAACAGGATTGTTGAATCCTCGAATAAAAGTTTGGTAAGAATAATAAAGAAATTATTGGTGGAGAACAAGAGAGCATGCCACACCAAATTGAAGTATGCTTTATGGGAATATAGAATAAGTACTAAAAGGGCTATTGGTATGTCACTAGGATTTTGTGGTAGGGCTATTTCCAGTGTCATAGGATTTCCTATAAGGAAGCTTCTACAGAAACATGAATAAGATACTAATCATATAAAAAGGATGATAAATAATATAATTGAATTGAATGAGGAAAGAGAAAAGGCTTATGACAAAGTGCAGGTACACCCAAAAAAAATGAAGAAAAATTTTAACCCGAGAGTTAAATAAGAGCATTTTCAGGTTGATGATCTGGTTCTAAAGTGGGATGCAAGGAAAGAAGACAAACATGGGAAGTTTGATCATTTGTGGGAAGGACCATATATCATTGTTTCTTATAGAGGGGATAATTCTTTTATTCTGCAACATCCAAATGGGGTTCAACTTAAAGGAGGCCCTGTTAATGGAATATTTCTGAAACATTACTTATATTGAGGATGGAGGTACTTTGTATATTGGTTGTATATATTTATTTAATTTAAATATGAGTAAATATGGCAAGTTGAAGGATTTGAAGCCCAAAGAGAAGGCCCTAAGATGTTAATATTTGTCATTTTCTTTGATTTATTTACAAAAAAAACAAATTATTAGAGTTGTTATTTTTTGAAGAAATTTTGTACAGAGAATGAGATTTGCACTAGTCTGCAAGTTCTTTGCTACCTCGCAGGAAAGATAACATCCCCAGTTGGAGCCAAATGTTAGCACTATTTTGGTTAACAGGTGACAGGAATGGGCTTAAGGTGAAATAAGGATTTATATGTGAAAATTTTTGGCAATATGACCGAGGGGGTGATGAGATGGGTGCTTAAACGGAGACCAAATTGTTCATTTTCCCATAAAACCATATGCTAAAGCTTGAAAGTGGCTAAAAATAAATAAAAATAGCTTGTGGTATGCAGCGACGGGTTTCGACGGTCAATATATTTGGGTGGAAAGATCTATGGTGAATACTGGATCTGATGTTTAAAGTTGCAAGGTAAAATTCAAATTGGTGATGATCGGAAACCTTAACGATCCATTCAGGTCTATGGTGAAGGAAAAAGACAGATGGAATCAATGACGGATGTGAAATCTGTTGTGAGAAGATAGGCAGAAAAATATGGATTTAGAATGGGCGGAAAGTTTAAAGGGTATCCTTAATCGACGGTGAAGATGAAGGATGGATAAGATCAACGACAAATATGGGATATGCTGGGAAAACTTGCATGACCAATGATGAATTGAAGATTAGCGAAACCATTAAAGACCATCTTTGATCAACGGTGAGAATAATAGATGGAGGAGATCGGTGGCTATTAGGTAATCCTCTAAAGGAAGATGCACACTAATTTGAAAATCACGGGACATCAAAAATAAATTTGATGGTTAAAAGGTAAAGGGAATCAATGATGTGATATGGAGATCAAGTAATTCTACGGTGGATAGGTGATCTACTAGGGATAAATGCACGGTAGATAGACAAGATGTTATGCAACGGAATAAAAAGGGTTAAAGTTAAAGTGTGATTAAGATCAATGAATCAAGTGAAATATGCATTAAATATATGGTCAAAAATAGATCGGTTCTTGTGACATGCATGGAAGTTAAGAGAGAATTTCCCCAACAGAAAATATAGCACCTTCCACATGGCTAACAGAGGAGAGTTCCACTAGAAGAAAGTGGTAGGAGGAAACCACTTTCCTTGATTCCTAAACCACCATTTCATGAATATTATAAAAAGGAGGAACACATGTTTAAGAGTTATTTGTCATCTTGTGCATTGGAAGAAGAAGGAATCTATGCGTGGACAAAGCCAAGATTGATATAATGCAACATCAGATAAATATTTGTAAAGGCTTGTTTTGTCTCTTTTCAGAAAGGTTTGCCTTCCTTTTGGGAAGAAGATGGAAAACTTTTCTACCAGTCAGAGTATGAGACATTATTGGTAAAATCTAGATTAGATCATAAAAAAATTTAAGACATGGTTCAATCTTTGTCATGAAAAACTGCAATTAATAAATTGGAAATGGATTTTGAGTTGATTAATACATTTAGGACAATTTGTACCCAACTGCCACCTATTTCATATGTATATCATGTGGGATTGAGAGTGTTGGAAAAATAAATGGAAAATATGGAGCTTCCATCTGTAGACTAGTGGAAAATAATAGAAAAATGTGGCACGAAAAAATATAAACTACATCAGTGATGAATTCATCATAAGGACTGGGCCAATTTGAAGACATATTTTGTTTTGAATAATGTAATAGATTTGTAATGATTACTTTGTTAGGATTCAAGTGACAAGTATACTAAGGAAGTTACATTCACATATTTTTAGCGTGTAAGCAGTTATCAAATCAAGGAGCATTTTTGGATGTATTTAAGCTACATTTTTCAATGTAATCACGGTTGGAACCCATGAGCAAGAACTAATTTTTGTAAGAGAGATTCAAGATTAATAAAAATATTTCAGAGCCATGCAGGTTTTCTACTAGAGATTCTTGTGTTATTTATTTTACAGTCTGTATTTTCTTTCCTTCATGTGAATGTGTTTCATGTGTATCTTTTCATGCTTGAATAAGTGTAAATTGGATCACAATTCATAGTTTTATGCTCTGATTCTTTGATTTCAAGCATTCATAAGATTTTCCACTAAAGTTAATATTGGATTCATCTTTAGATGCCCATATTAATGGATTGTTTCTTACTCTTTCTTATCACCACACAACCAACATTTTGACTGTAAAAGAGTAACTACCCTGCCTCTGTTAAGAATTCCATTACAAATCACTATCATTAATTATTTCCACATTTTCCTCCATGCCTAATGACCACTTGTTTCAGCCATTATTATCATTAAAAATTCATTTCTTTTAAAATATATCTAGCCTTTTTGTTTATCTATTGAGAGATCCCTTTCTGGAAGGAAAGAAGCTAGCTTTCCTCCTAAAGATTGGTTTTGTGGTTACAATGGGATTATCCTCTCACAACCAAGGGTAAATTCCAAGTGATAACATCTTGGTGTCGTTATCGAGGAGCGAGAGTTCAAATATTCCCTAGGAAGAATGGCAATATTTTTCAAGAAAATAGGATTTATGTGGACAAACATGAATTCTTACATCCAATATTGCTTATGTTTTTTCCCTAGAGACTCCACATTAATTTTCAATAAGGTGTTTCAAAGACGACATCATGGCCTTTAGGAGAGCGCACACAAGAGGTAACCCTAGTTATGAAACTTTGTGTAGTAAGGAAGATTCGGAAAATTTAATTAGGAAAAGAAAAGGTAAAGAATAGGAAGGTACTTCTCAATTAGAAAGATCATTTTCTCAAACTCAAGAAGAATTTCTCAGCTTTCAATATTTTGATTTGGAAACAAAGTTAGAACATACTCTTTTAAGGTCTAAATCTGAATCAGATTTAAAACAAGTAGCAATTAATCCAAATAGACTTCAGTCTTTTCTTCTATATTCATTGTGGAAAAATATCCAGAACACTGTGAAAACGAAATAAATAAATCTAATAATACAAACTACTCAACCACCAATTTCTAGTATTATTCAAAATCCTCATGTTGCTTAAAAGCCTCCCAGGGCCATGGCTTCTAGGTTTTCTCCACTTGCTTTGCATGTTGTTTTACATGACCTTCCACAAAATTACTCTTAGAGGATTACATTATTTGATGGGGAGGGAAATTTCACAGCCAGATAGCATATGGATAGATTTGATGATTTCATTGATTTAGAAGAGGTGGATTATGATGATGAAAAATGAGATTGTTTGCACAAATTTTATTAGGGGAAGCAAAGAGGTGGTTTAAGGATATTCCTGCAAGATCTATATCTACTTTTGAGGCTTTTCAAACTCTTTTTCTAGATAAGTGGGAAGATAAAAAGAACCCTCTGCAGGTCTTAGCCCAATACAACAATTTAAAGAAAGGGAATTTTGAGTCTATGCATGAATTTTCTAACATATTTATGAGGGATTATAATTCAATACCAGCTGACATTAAACCCCTTGTAGGAGCTTCAAAACTAAACTATGTTGATGCATTTGACAGTGATTTTTATTTGTTGTTGAGAGAGAGGAAATATGCCAATCTTCCTTCTATTTTTAAATATGATCTGGATGTAGAAACTAACTTAAGGGCTTATGGAAAAATGAAACAAAGAGTGGAGGTAGATAGGAGGAAAACCAGGGAAGAAAATCAACCTTCCACTTCTTCCTCAACCGATGAAAAAATTGATATAATGATGAAAAACATGGAGAGGTTGATGGATAGATTACATTGGATAATAGTCCTCCAACCATAGATTGTCCTGAACCACAAATCATGAATGCCAATTTTAGGAGACCTCCTCCTCCCCCCCAAAGAATTTTGTAGATGAGGAAGAAGAGAATGATCCCATGGATAATCAGATACATAATTTTGATGATCTAGACTCTGAAATTTATCTCACAAAAGAGGATCATAATATGTTTTCTCAGGAATATGATTGTAATACCCTTGAGTTGGAGACAGAGAAATACCAAATAGGATATCATAATGTTATAAATGATTTCCATAAAAAAATAAATTTGAGAAGTAGAGATGTAGTTATAAATAAAGGAATACTTCCTCCAAATTAACCTTCTAGTAGTCGACAAAATATAGAAAAAGAAAAAAGAAAATATTGTATAAAAGGTTCATGAGAACAAAAAAGAGATGTCAAAAGAAAACAAAAAACAAATTCCAATTGAGAGTGATAGAACAATTTCCTCCTTTAGTTTACAGATTGATATATCCAAGATAAAGATTTCCATTCCTTTCAATGAGTTGTTGAAGAACAATGAATATAGAGAAAAGATTACCATGATGATTAGAACTGATGGAGAATGCCAGCCATATACACTAGAGTTGAAATATTATTCCCCAAAAATAGTTCTTGGTCCCAGGATAGAAGATATTGATGAAAGAGATGTTCCACCTTTCTATGTTAGCCTTAATGTTCATGATATGATCTTACATAATTCTATGTTGGATTCTGGTGCATCACATAATCTCATGTCAAGAGTGGTGGTTGAAATTTTGGGATTAGAAATTGTAAGGCCTTGTAAATATTTGTTCTCCTTTGATTCCAGAAAAGTAAAATGTTTGGGGCTAATTAAATATTTGGTAGTTACTCTACACATATCCCTGCCAAGAGTATCATCATGGATGTGGTGGTGGCTGATATTCCTCCAAAATTTGGTATGTTTTTGTCTAATGTCTTGGACTTCAAAGATCAAAAAAAAATTTCAAATAGACATGTCTTATGAAACAATTCCATTGTTTGGAGAACATAGAAGATTATACAAGGAAAATAGATTGGCATATGTGGTGAGTAGTCAAGGTAAGCCCAATTTAATGATCCCATATATGTTGTTGATATTGATCTGGGTCTTCTATCTTTTTCAATGATTCTAATATTGAATAATACTTGCTAGTAGTATATGAATGGAAAGAGGACAAAGAATTTGCTAAGTGGCATGAAGCATTGGAACATAAACAAAATGATGAAGGGCTATGTACAATGTACGTTGATGGATCAATAAGTAAGGAGGGAGTTGGTGCAGGTATTTGGATTATTTCTCCAAATAAATATTCTAAAGTGTAATATTTTAAATTGACATTCAAATGTACAATTAATGTAGCATAGTATGAGGCTTTGTTACTAGGATTAGAAATTAAAAGCAAAAACAATAGATGTCTTTGGAGATTCAGAATTAGCGGTGAATCAAGTGAATGGTAGCTATCAGACGGAACATCCCAAAATGAGGGCTTATAGAAATGAAGTTTGAGATTTGTTGGGAAAAATTTGTACTCAACATAGAGTCATGGTAATTTCCAGAATACAAAATCAGATAGTTGATTCTTTGGACACTACTGTTGGGGATTTCAAAGTTCTTATTTATTCTAACAAAAAGTATAAGATTGAAGTTGTAAATAGACGTTCCTTCCCTGACAATCATAAGTATTGGCAAGTGTTTGAAGATGATTTACAGATAAATAGATTCTTATAAATGTCAGATGAGTTTGTTAATACAAATATTGATGCAGAAAATCAAAATTTAGAAAATATTCAAGATGATGAAAAGGTTGTAGATGAGAATGCTGAATTTTTTTTTTGAAAAATATGATTAGAGGTAAGGATATTATTCAGTTGAAAAGTAATCATATTCCAAGGGGCCTTATACCTCTAGAAAATTTATTTGATCAGAATAATGTAGCCAAATATCCTAAAGTGCATCACAATCAAAATGATATTCAGGCTCAAAATATTGGAACTAGGGATTCTCCTAAAATAGTGAAGCTTTCAAAAAACCTGCCTGTAGAAGAAAAGAAGAGATACATTGATTTGATGAGAAAAATCATTGATGTTTTTGCTTCAATATATGAACATTTGAAAGAGTATGACACATCCATTATACATCATACAATTCCAATTAAACCTAGAGAAAAAACTTTTAGGAAGAAGCTTAGAAGAATAAATACAATGGTGTTGCATTTAATTGAGAAAGAGGTAAGGAAGTTGTTCAATTCCAAGATCATTGTAACACTGAAATTTTCAAGGTGGATGGCTAATTTGTTTCCTAATAGAAATAAAAATGGGGAAATTAGATAGTGTGTCGACTTTAGAAACCTTAACAAAGTTTCGTGGAAGGATAATTACTCATTGCCAAATATTGATCATATATTACAGAAAGTTGTTGGTGCAGAGAGGATTTCTACAATGGATGGATTTTCCGGGTATAATCAAATAAAGGTTCTTCCCAAAGATCAAGAAAAAACAACATTCACAATGTCATGGGGAACCTTTATGTATGCCAAGTTGCATTTAGACTAATGAATGTAGGAGCAACTTTCCAAAGGGAAATGGATATTGCATTTGCTGAAGAAAAAGGTAAATTTGTTGTGGTTTACATGGATGATATTATGGTCTACTCTAAATCTGACAGGGATCACATTAAGAATTTGAAAAATGTATTCCTGAAATGCAGAAGGTATGGTATTTCCCTAAATCCTAGAAAATCTAAGTTTGCCACGAAATAAGGGAAGCTTTTGGGTCATATTATTTCTAAGGATGTGATACTCACAAGGTAAAGGCAATTTTGAAGGTAGAAATACCAATATATAAGAGGGAAATCCATTCATTCATTGGTCAAGTAAATTTTTTGAGGAGGTTTATCCAAAATTTTTGCAGAAATTTTAAGAAATGTAACAAATATGCTGAGAAAAGAATGTGAAATCAAATGGAATATTGAAGCTAAGAATTCTTTTAATGACATCAAGAAAGAAATAACAGAAGCACCTGTTCTAGTCAGTCCATATTTTTCTAAAGACTTTATTGTTTTCTCTTTTCTTGTGAGCACACAATAGCTGGAGTATTGCTATAAAAGAATCAACAAAATGCAGAGCAGCCCATTGCTTTCTTTAGAAAAATATTGAGAGATGCAGAATTGAAATATGACATCATGAAAAAAAAGGCATATGCATTGGTCAATTCTTTGAAATATTTTATGTTATATATTTTACATTCTCATATCATTGCTTATGTTCCTAGTAATGTTGTGAAAAACATCCTCACTCAGCCTGATCTAGAGGGAAAAAGAGCGAAATGGATAGCATTCTTGTTGGAATATGATATGGAAATCAAGCCTATAAAATTGGTGAAAGGACAAGGATTAGCTAAACTAGTGACTGATTCAAACTGTGAATCTTTGCAATTGAATTTTTTGTCTAATACTTCAAATCAGTTGGATTCAAGATTACAGGTAATTAAAGATTTCAGTTTATCTTGTTGGTACAGTGACATTGTCTATGTTTTGTAGAACTTATAGGAACCTCCAGAATTAAGTAAAGCTAGAGCCAGGTCGATGAAGCTAAAAGAAACAAAAATTTTCATTCTGAAGCGGTATTTATATTGGAAAGATTCAGGGGGTGTTTTGTTGAACTATTTATTGGAAAATGAGTCCCAACAGACTATGAGGTAATTTCACCAAGGAGTATGTGGAGGACATTATTCTTGGAAACGGATTGCAAATGAAATCTTGAGAGTTGGTTTCTATTGACCTACAATGTTTTCTAGTGTATACAAGGAGGTCACAACTTTCCATGAGTGTCAATTTTTTTATGGTAAAATAAAGCGAATTCCATTACCTCTCAATCCAATTTCAGTAGAAGCACCATTTCAACAGTGGGGGTTAGATTTCATTGGAGAGATTAACTCAAATTATTTCAGTCAACATAAGTGGATATTAACTGCTACATTTTACTAAATGGATTGAGGTCATACCTACTAGAAGGGATACAGTTGTTGTTATGATGGGATTCCTGGAAAATAATATTTTTTCAAGGTTTGGATTTCCCATAATGCACAATATTTCAAGTCTAAGAAAATGATCAATTTATGTCACAAGTACCATACCAATTTAAATCATTCCACTGCATATTATACTCAACAAAATGGGCTTGTTGAATCCTCAAATAAAATTTTGGTAAGAATAATAAAGAAATTATTTGAGGAGAACAAGAGATCTAGGTACACTAAATTGAAGTATGCTTTATGGGTAGATAGAATAAGTACTAAAAGAGCTATTGGTATGTCACATTTTTAGTTGGTATATGGAGCAGAGGTGGTTCAGGTGTCATTAGGATTTCTCATAATGAAGCTACTACAGGAATAGGAAGAAGAGCCTAATCATATGTAGAGGAGGATAAATCAGATCATTTAATTGAATGAGGTAAGAGAAAAGGCTTATGATAAAGTGCAGGTACACCAAGAAAAAAATGAAGAAAACCTTTGACAAGAGAGTTAAAGAAGAGCATTTTTAGGTTGATGATCTGGTTCTAAAGTGGGATGCAAGGAAAGAAGACAAACATGATAATTTTGATCATTTGTGGAAAGGACCATATATCATTGTTGCTTATAGAGGGGATAATTCTTTTATTTTGCAACATCAAAATGGGGTTCAACATAAATAGAGGCCCCGTTAATGGAAGATTTATGAAACATTACTTGTCTTGAGGATGGAGGTACTTTGTATATTAGCTATATATATTTATTTAATTGAAAGATGAGTACATATGGCAAGTTGAAAGATTTGAATCCGAGAGAGAAGGCTCTAAGATCTTAAGATTGGTCATTTTCTTTGATTTATTTACAAAAAAAAAAAAATTATTAGAGTTGTTAGTTTTTGAAGAAATTTTGTACAGAGAATGAGATTGGAAATGGTCTTCAGGTTATTTGCTACCTAAAAGGGAGGATATCATTCCCAGCTGGATCCAATTGTTAGCAGTATTTTGCTTAACAAGTGACAGGAATGGGCTTAAGATGAAATAAGGATTTATATGTGAAAAGTTTGGGCAATATGACTGAGGGGGTGATGAAATGGGTGCTTAAACAGAGACCAACGTTTTCATTTTCCCATAAAACCATAGGATAAAGCTTGAAAGTGGCTAAAAATAAAGAAAAAGAGCTTGTGGTATGTAGTGACGAGTTTCGACAGTCAAGATCTTCGGGTGGGAAGATCTACGGTGAATAGTGGATCTGTTGTTTAAAGTTGCAAGGTAAAAGTAAAATTAGTGATGAGCGAAAAGCTTAATGGTCCATCCAGATCTATGGTGAACGAAAAAGACAAATGGAATCAATGAGGAATATGAATTCTGCTATGAGAAAATGCGTAGGAAAAGATGGATTTGGAATGGGTGGAAAGTTTAAAGGGTAGCCTTAATCGACGATGAAGATGAAGGATGGATAAGATCAACGGCGGAGATGGGATCCGCTGGGGAAACTTGCAAAACCAATTATGAATCGAATATTAGCGAAATGATTAAAGACCATATTTTATCAACGGTGAGAATAACAGATGGAGGAGATCGACGACTATTAGGTAATCAGTCAAAGGAATCTGTGCACTAATTTGAAAATCACAGGACAACGGAAATAAAGAAGATGGTTAAAAGGTAAAGGGAATCAACGGTGTGATATGGAGATCAAGTAATTCTATGGTGGATATGTGATCCTCTAGGGGAAAATGCATTATAGATAGATAGGATTTTATGCAGTGTAATAAAAAAAGGTTAAAGTTAAAGGGTGATTAAGATCAACGACTTAAGTGAAAGATGGATTAAATCTATGGTCAAAAAGAGATCCGCTCACATGACATGCATGGAGGTTAAAAGAGAATTCCCCCAGTGGAAAATATACCACCTTCCACGTGGTTGACATAGGAGAGTTCCGCTAGAAGAAAGTGGTAGGAGGAAACTACTTTCCTTAATCCAAAAACCACCATTTCATGAATATTATAAAAAGGAGGAACACGTGTTTAAGAGTTATTTGTCATTTTGTGCATTGGAAGAAGAAAGCATCTCTACGTGGACAAATTGAAGACTGATATAATGCAACATCATACAAACAATTTTAAAGGCTTCTTTGTGTCTTGTTTTCATAAAGGTTTTCCTTCCTTTTGGGAAGAAGATGAATTTTTTTTGTCCTAGTCAGAGTATCAAGAATTATTGGTCAGATCTAGATTAGGTCACAAAAAAATTGAAGACATGGTTCAATATTTGTCAGGAAAAACTATAATTGATAAATTGGTAGTGTATTTTGAGTTGATTAATACATTCATGACAGTTTGTACCTGTTGCCGCCTTACACACACCTGGGTCACGTGGAAGAAATATTCAAGCCACTCGCTGTGTCCTTGGGGGCAAGTCTCGAGTCAAGGATGTCACCTTGTTCTTGACTCCTCCGTTTAGGCTCAACTCCTAACGAAGCCAAGGGGGGTAGACCCTATTAAGTTACTAAGGATAATTACTTAGTATGGTGATGTTAAATTGAATGAGTTACTTAGGAGTTTGAAATTTAACTATAGACAATCAAATATGACAAGATATAAAAATGAACCCACGAAAGCACAATGCTGAGACACAATATATATAAAAAGCAAGAAAATAACCAGTGCCTTAGAATGGAGTCAAAAAATAAAATCAATGTACTTGCATGTGCTTGGAGTGAATGTTTTGCAATTGCCTCTGGTATGTTTTAAGTTAAATTTGAGGTGTGAGTTGATTAAAATTAGGCAAAGGGGTGGACTCCAGATATACCCGAGAGTACTTGGAGTATGTCCAAAACTAAACCTTCACGGCTACCTACAAGGAATATGTGGGATGAATGGAGTCTCTGGGGCTATTGTTCATAACGCACCCGTTAGGGTGTGATAGAGATCGGCGCCCCGAGGTCACTTTTCAGAAGTTCATGCTTCCTTTGGGTATTTTGCCACCGTGATGGTTTGATCTAGGTGTTGGATTTTCACCTGATGGTTTGTCAATTTGGGAGAGAGAGTCATAATTATACTAGTCACTCAAGTGATTTTGATACATCTTTACTGATCGAACAAACCACAGCCAAGTGCAGAGCATACACACTGGAGTCTTGTCAATTTTAGCAAATTTTAAAGTTGGGTGTTCTTGTTAAAAAGAAAACCCTCCAGGAACCTCTTTAGATCCAAGTGGATCTCAATCAGGGAATCAAGGAGGGGTTAATAATTCTGGTTTTCTAAGAATTCCTACCATGAATCTCTTTCCCCTTTCAGGTCAATCGGGAAGTCGTGGGGTAAGTATTAAGATTACTTTGAAATATCAAATATGGAATATGAAATTGATAATGAATTAAATTATACTACCCTGTAGATTAGAGCTATGCTAGTTTGAAAGGGGATGAACAAAAAGTAAAAAAAATGACACTGACACAAATCCCCCCAGGGGGGATGGGGAATGGGCTCGAAAGAGCTTATTCAAAAATTATTTTTATTAACAGCGGTTACAATATCAAAGAACTGATATAATGCCTCTTTATCCTTATATAGAGTGAAATCAAGAGTTTACAAAGTGCGAAAATTAAAGGTTTTAGTCAAATGGGAGACCCTTGGGGGGATTTGAACGCTCCTGAGGCCACTTTCGAACAGCAGCTTCCTTTATTTTCTGTCAAACCTGCTAAAAAATAGCAAGAATATTAGACTAAAATATACCCAAAAGCACTCTGAAAGTACCTTTAGGTCAGCTTACTCTTAACCAAAAAAAACTAAGTTAAAACTAGTTAAAAAGGTAAAAAAGAACCAAGGAAAGCAGGCTTTCCTTGGGATCTTGGCTTGCCTTTTGGGAATCCAATAATTTGTGCACTTTTATTTCAGAATATGAAATTTTAATGTACAGCAAAGGAAACTACCTTAAAATCAAGCTACAAATTTTCATTTAAATGCTTGCAAAAAGAGGGTAATTTCATCCAGATCTCTTAAAATGTAACTTTATATGCAAAACAAAACTGAGATCTAGACTTAGGAAAGGACCTTACTAACTAGATCTATATGTAAATTTATTAATGAGATAGATCTGAGCAATAAGATTCCTTAATAGTAACCAGTTTGGAGAAAATTTAATATTTTTAAAGGAGGAAAAGGAGAAGAGAAGTGCTTGTTGCTAAAGCAGATCTGCAAAGGAAACTTGGTAGTGAAGCACCGAGGGGTACAATCTTAGCTATCTCTGTTGGAACACCAATGGAATGAAACATGAACCATAGATCTTCCAATCACGGCAAACCTGTAAGCTACACAATAAATCCTGCAAACAAAACCATTAAATCTGAAGATACATATGAGAAGTAGATGATACATCATGCAAATAATCTTATTTAGCATACAGTTATTAACTCATTCAAACATATGCAACAAAATAGAAGTAAGTAAGCTTACTTACAATGATCTATCCCTATGATTCCAATAACCATTCAGGAAGACAACAGTTAAGTGCAAAAAATTGAAACAATAGCAGTTTCACCTCAAATGCAGCATGATAATGATGATCCACACATGAAAGGTACTCCAAAATTGAGCCTTCAAAGCTTCTCTTTATTTCAACAAATGATGATCAATACACAATTACAATAGCAAGCCCTTCAATCCAACTCTAACTAGCTTAGAAGAGGTTGTTGTGCTTGGATATATACAAAAACTAGGAGATCCATCCCAGGGGGGGCACAAATCCCAAGGAGACACATCAAATCAGCTGAAGGAGAGTCCATCAATGCCTGATCTGTGTCTAGCTGAGCTAGATCTGAGTCTCACTGAGTGCAACTGTCAATCGGGGGGCTGATCTAACTAACACCTCAACCTGTTGACTGAAGCATCCACCAAAACTCATCCAAATGATCCAAAAACATGTGGAGGAGAGAGGGAGGGTGAAATTCCCCATAAAGGATGATGAAGAGCAACTCTGGATCTTATTTGATCACCTCCTTCAGTCAAGGATTTGTCAAATCCAGTGAATCTGCTTCAGATCTGACTGATTTCAATCAAATCAGCTGAGAATCCACTGATCTATGATTCTAGATTTGCTCCATTATTCATCAATTTATTAATTAGAATAATCAATAATTGATTTTTGGGGTTTTTTGACCTGAGTGATGGAAAATCACTCAAAACTAGAAAATAGTGGGTCCATGGGTTTACATGGTGCTCTTAGCTTGAAAATGAGCACCTACATGACTGAAACTGATTATTTGGCCCACTTTTATTACAAAATCAATTTTTCCAATTAAACTATTAAAAAATAGCCTAAGTTTTGGAAAAATTAAATTTTAATAAAAAACACTGAAAAAACTAAAAAATTGAAAAATTGAAAAAACCTAGGGGGACTTAGACATGTTGATATGACTCGAACATCATGTCTAGCATGTTTCTACATTGGCACATAGACTCTAATAACCTCAATAGACCTAAATGCCAAGCTGACCACCCCAACTTTGGAGGTATGGAGTGAAAAACTTAGAAATTATCAGTCGTTTATTCAACAACCAATAATAACCAAGGGAAAAAACACCCTGGGCTGATCAGATTGACAAATAAATTCTAAGAGACCGAGTCTTTTACAGACACTATCATGCTAGAACATTTATTACAACTCCCCCAAGGGGGTATCAACATGTGATATAGTATAACAAGCACTTCCTAGAAGCACTTCCGAAGGTCTTCTGAAGTCTGAACAAGTTATCCTTGTCCGGTTCACCAGTCTCACTTGATGAAAAACCAGTAAGTACAACTTAGGTGGTAACATTTTGGCTCCAACTATGGGATGTGTGCTCAATATGGTCTTTAAGGCAAGGAGAGGATACGAGAACACTAGAATCTCTGGTTTATATACCCTGTAAAAATATCTCAACTTGACAAGAAAAACCTCAGTAGCACAAGTTTTATAAAAACCCAAATGAACCATTAAGCTAATCTATTTAAACAAAATAAATGTAACTAACTAAAAGAAGCAAAGTTTTATTATAGCTAAGTATAAAATAGAAATGCAGAAAGTAAATGCTCTCTTTCAAGGAGCTTATTTTCCTACTCTAAGTATGATATAAAAAGGGTTAAGTGTAATCAGAAATACAATGTAACCACCTAAGCATTTTATTAACATAAAAAAAAATTCCTTGTCTTTGGTTACCAGTCAAAGTAAGGATACCTTATTCAGAAATTGCAAACCTGCGTGATGATTCAGAATGGGCAGGATGGATGGGAGATCATAGGCATGAATAATGCCATAAAAATTCTTCCCCAACTTGTATGTGCTCATGCAGGTTGCTTCTATCCATGACTGGATAGGACTGATATACCAATCAGAATGATGAGGTAGACTGACTATATCATCATACTGATCACCGGGGCTTATCAAATGATAACTTGTTGCACAAGCCCCAAGTAGCTCCAAATCATAAGGAACCTCTATATGTGAAAAAGATGGTTGAGACTAATATTCCACTGACTGCATCACATTTGACTTTTCACAATACTGTTTCTCAATGTCTTCATTACCGATACCATTGTGTGGCTCTGCATGGTATGACTCTAAATGATCACGTGAAAATTTTGAAAGCTCCTCTTCCATACTAAGGTTTTCCCAGGCATCCAGATCTATGCTCCCCTCTATGGACATATTGTAGATTGGACTTCCACAAATTTTTGAATAGTCACTCCCATTGTTGGACATATTGTCACGTCCCCATGCCTCCGACCGGCAAGGAGGACGCGACCAATGCTTTAAAAAACCGGGCTAACCGCCCATGAACATATACAGCCTTACAAGTTGCATAAACAGAATGCTTTAAACAAAATTTGAACTAAAATATGCACACAGAATTATTCATCATGCACGGATGCAATTTAATCCTCATTCACAGCGGAAACCAATAGCATTCATACATGCATGTATTCAATAACAGGTTCATCAATTCCATTAACAGAAATCAAGATTTCAGAAGTAAAAATGGGCAGAATTACTTATCTAATGATGAACGCGATCCGCAACCAGCTACGTCGCTGCAACATTCCACCCAACCATAGGCCAGCGTGCCCATCAATATCTCAGCAACGCTGCCACCCCCGAGCTGGGCATGATTCTCCAAGGAATAAGGGAACTAGCAGGCTGACACATAGCCATAGGTAACCAAAACATAGCCAAGCCAACTAAGTTGGGTTTATCAGGCCATTAAGGAGCTGGAGAAGGCAATTTGCTAAGCTGGTGAGCTCATTACAGAGCCAAGAACACCCACACCAAAACTAGCCTGACCTCTAAGACACCCATCCACACCCAACACAAGGAATCGGTCCCTTCTCTGCCACACAGTCCCTCAGGCCCTGCATTCCCTTCCAGTGCTATTCAGGGGTGATGGAGAAGAAGGCCAGCCCTCTAGTTCTGTCTGTGTGATTTCTAACACCAGGCTTATCAAGCAACCAAGCCAAAATCCTTACTCCTCACACAGTCCAAAGACCAACCATTGCACTCGGGCAACCGATTTAGCTAACACAGCTTGAACAGTAAAGAAAATGAATTACATAGCCCCATACGTAACAGCAAAAACGGCTCACAACATGGGGGAAAACACACAGTCCTGAAGCTTATCAGTGAACACAACACACAGCAGGGGAAAAATGCCCCAAATAGTCTGTGCGTGAGACCATTAGTCAGTGAGACAACCAAAAACGTGAATGGCTCTTCACAGCCATGGTAAAAACACATGAAATCACAAAAACGTGAATGGAAAATGCACCAGCAGCTCCAAAAATGTGAGGAAGACAACCCAATCCCCAGCACTACAAAAACGACCTCCCATCCATGGGAAAAATGAAGCCAGTAGCGAAAAACGTGAAAGGAAAAACACAGGAAAAACTCCAGCCGCTCCTAAAAGCTCCAACGTGAAGGAGAATGGTGAGAAAAATGGAAAACGTGGATGTATGGTAGAATGGCCTGCGTTTTTGGGCATTTTCCTTGCCAAGGAAGTCAGAACACGTTTTTCAAAAATGGGTCTCTGCCCAATTCGAATTTGGTTTCCCATACTCTTCCCATTCCATGCAATAACTAGCTCAACCACATTCTGGCAGAAATAAATGATTTGGGGAAAAAGACAAGAAAGGTAGTTGACAGTTTGATGGGTTTTCTCATAGACATTTGGTTCTTCCCCATTGGCCCATAGGTTAAATATTTCACCCCCCTTATCCTTAGAAAATCATGCCCCATTCGATTTAGTTGCCGCGACCGTAGCTGGTTGTGTCCATTAATTAATTATGATGCATATTTACATGACGGCCAACATATTATATGCCGCATGCCCCGATAGACCTTCGGTGACAAAATTAAATCCAAAACATAGCATTACCGATCAATGGCGGGGCCTTGGCCTTTAGCTCCACACCATGATCATTACAATATACACATCATATACATCTAATGTAACGGGGTCAAAACCGGGACATTACACATATCATGGATGGGATTCTCCATAAGATTTTCACAAGTTGGATTATCTATGAAATTCCAATAGTCATCACTCCTATCCGTGTCATATGTGGGGGACTCTTCATCCATGGCATCATGCTCCTGCCTATCCATGTCTTCCTTGTATCCATAACAATCTTCTTCAAATAAAATGTTACAAGGCAATAAACTTTCCAAACCTCCATCAACATGTGGAGAACAAGTTCTAGTGTCACCACACACCATGATATTATCATAAGTTTCTTTATAGGATTCTATTATGATACCATGAAAATGATCTTCAATCAAGGAAACCTTTTGGACATGTTCAATGGGATCACTTGGGATGTGTTGCTCAGTAGGTTTCTCTAGAGGCCTTTCTGGAAAGATATCAGCATTGCAACATACTTGAGAATACACCAAATCTTCAATGTCTTTAGCTATGGTGACATGAGGAGAGTCTTCAACAATATGTTCCATCATGGGCTCCTCCTGGAGCTCTTCAGTAGGATCATCTTGGATTTTCCCTTCCTCAGAATCTTGCTATGTATTGGGAGATACCTCATATTCTCTTAAAAGATGCTTAATTGCTTCCTTTATTAAATAACTACTAGGATGCCTTTTGATGGGAGTATCATGAACCTCCTCTTCACTTAAATGTTCAAGAAGTGATTCCAAGTATTCAATGCTTTGTATCATGGAAAAAGGTCCATCATAGTTTTCCGTGTGATACTCTGTCCCAGATAGGTAGAAGGTATAGATCTTTTCAAGGAACTTTTTCAAACCATTCATACTACCCCTACCATCATGCCACTGCTCTAAAAAAATCCAAAGGAACCTTGGAAAAGAAGTTATACATTTATTAGGAAGGCCCTTATAGAACCAACAACAGGCCTCACCCTGAAAAGTACCAGCAAACATGTCCATCATATTGTCTTCATGAAGAATATTGAAGTCAGCAATCAATTGAAGGAAAGATTTGACATGCCAGATGGCCGAGTCACCATAATCCCCATGAAATGTTGGAAGCCAGTTATATGCATCCCCCAAACCATCACAACAGTTAGGAAAACCCGGGATGTTTGAGAAATCGATAGGTTGAAACATTAAGGTTAACTGGGCACCATATTTCTCCTTTAATTCATCCAAAATAGTATCCATTTGATATAACAACTAAACCTTGTACTAAAAAGGTGGAGCTGTCAAGTGATGAGCTTTAAAGGTTTTAACATGTCGCATGGGCTCATCTACACACAACAAAACTTCACAAGTTTATGAGATAACTGGGTTTTATCCCTTCAATGGAGTCGCCATGTGAAAAAGAAAAATAAGCATTTATATATCTTTTCACAAAAATTATTTTTTGCTTTTCTTTGTAAAAATAAAAACTGGAAAAAAGTCAGTGGAGTCGCCAAATGAAAATTAAAGATCTACTCTAAGCATTCATCAAACAAAGCAAAAACAAAAAGGAAGAAAACAAAAGTCGTACTCGGGAATAAAAATATTTATCCCCAGCAACGGCGCCAAAAGATGTTGCCACCTTACACACACTCGGGTCACATGGCAGAAATCTTCAAGCCACTCGGTGTGTCCTTGGGGGCAAGTCTCGAGTCAAGGCTGTCACCTTGTTCTTGACTCCTCCATTTAGGCTCAACTCTTAACGAAGCCAAGGGGGGTAGACCCTATTAAGTTACTAAGGATAATTACTTAGTATGGTGATGTTAAACTGAATGAGTTACTTAGGAATTTGAAATTTAACTATAGACAATCAAAGATGACAAGATATAAAAATGAACCCACGAAAGCACAATGCTGAGACACAATATATATATAAAGCAAGAAAATAACCAACGCCTTAGAATGGAGTCAAAAAATAAAATCAATGTACTTGCATGTGCTTGGAGTGAATGTTTTGCAATTGCCTCTTGGTACATTTTAAGTTAAATTTGAGGTGTGAGTTGATTAAAATTAGGCGAAGGGGTGGACTCCAGATATACCCGAGAGTACTTAGAGTATGTCCAAAACTAAACCTTCATGGCTACCCGCAAGGAATATGTGGGATGAATGGAGTCTCTGTGGCTACTATTCATAATGCACCCATCAGGGTGTGATAGAGATCGGCACCCCGAGGTCACTTTTCAGAAGTTCCCGCTTCCTTTGGGTATTTTGTCATCGTGATGGTTTGATCTAGGTGTTGGATTTTCACCTGATGGTTTGTCAATTTGGGAGAGTGAGTCCTAATTATACTAGTCACTCAAGTGCTTTTGATACAACTTGATTGATCGGACGAACTGTAGCCAAGTGCAGAGCATACACACCAGAGTCTTGTCAATTTTAGTAAATTTTAAAGTTGGGTGTTCTTGTTAAAAAGAAAACCCTCCAGGAACCTCTTTCGATCCAAGTGGATCTCAATTGGGGAGTCAAGGAGGGGTTAATTTTATAATAGTTGAAGAAACAAGTGATGAAAAGGAAAACACAGATACACAATTCTGGTTTTCTAATTAGTCCTACCACGAATCTCTTTCCCCTTTCGGGTCAATCGAGAAGTCGTGGGGTAAGTATTAAGATTACTTTGAAATATCAAATATGGAATATGAAATTGATAATGAATTAAAGTATACTACCCTACAGATTAGAGCTACGCTAGTTTGAAAGGGATGAACAAAAAGTAAAAAAAATGACACCGACGCAAATCCCCCCAGGGGGGATGGGGAATGGGCTCGAAAGAGCCTATTCAAAAATTATTTTTATTAACAGTGGTTACAATATCAAAGAACTGATATAATTCCTCTTGATCCTTATACAGAGTGAAATCAAGAGTTTACAAAGTGCGAAAATTAAAGGTTTTAGTCAAATGGGAGACCCCTGGGGGATTTGAACGCTCCTGAGGCCACTTTCGAATAGCAGCTTCCTTTCTTTTCTGTCAAACCTGCTAAAAACCAGCAAGCATATTAGACTAAAATAGGCCCAAAAGCACTCTGAAAGTACCTTTGGGTCAGCTTACTTTTAACAAAAAAAAACTAAGTTAAAACTAGTTAAAAAGGTAAAAGCTTTCCTTGGGATCTTGGATTGCCTTTTGGGAAGCCAATAAGATGTGCACTTTTATTGCAGAATATGAAATTTTAATGTACAACAAAGGAAACTACCTTAAAAGCAAGCTACAAATTTCCATTTAAATGCTTGCAAAAAGAGGGTAATTTTAGCTAGATCTCTTAAAATGTAACTTTATATGCAAAACAAAACTGAGATCTAGAATTAGAAAAGGACCTTACTAACTAGATCTATATGTAATTTTCTTAATGAGACAGATCTTAGCAATAAGATTCCTTAATAGTAACCAGTTTGGAGAAAATTTAAGATTTTTAAAGGAGGAAAAGGAGAAGAGAAGTGCTTGTTGCTGAAGCATATCTGCAAAGGAAACTTGGAAGTGAAGCACCGAGGGGCACAATATTAGCAATATCTGTTGGAACACCAATGGAATCAAACCTGAACCATAGATATTCTAATCACGGAAAACCTGTAAGCTACACAACAAATCCTGCAAACAAAACCATTAAATCTGAAGATACATATGAGAAGTAGATGATACGGCATGCAAATAATCTTATTTAGCATACAGTTATTAGCTCATTCAAACATATGCAGCAAAATAGAAGTAAGTAAGCTTACTTACAATGATCTATCCCTATGATTCCAATAACCATTCAAGCAGACAACAATTAAGTGCAAAAAATTGAAAAAATAGCAGTTTCACCTCAAATGCAACATGATAATGATGATCCACACATGAAAGGTACTCCACAATTGACCCTCCAAAGCTTCTCTTTATTTCAACAAATGATGATCAATACACAATTACAAAAGCAAGCCCTTCAATCCAGCTCTAACTAGCTTGGAAGAGGTTGTTGTGCTTGGATATATACAAAAACTAGGAGATCCAGCCCAGGGGGGGTGCAAATCCCAAGGAGACACATCAAATCAGCTGAAGGAGAGTCCATCAATGCCTAATCTATGTCTAGCTTAGCCAGATCTGAGTCTCACTGAGTGCAACTGTCAATCAGGGGGCTAATCTGACTGACACCTCAAGCTGTTGACTGAAGCATCCACCAAAACTCATCCAAATGAGCCAAAAATGTGTGGAGGAGAGAGGGAGGGCGAAATTCCCCATAAAGGATGTTGAATATCAAATCTGGATCTAATTTGATCACCTCCTTCAATCAAGGATTTGTCAGATCCAGTGAATCTGCTTCAGATATGACTGATTTCAATCAAATTGGCTGAGAATCCACTGATCTATGATTCTGGATTTGCTCCATTATTCATCAATTTATTAATTTAAATAATCAATAATTGATTTTTGGGGCCTTCTGACCTGAGTGATGGAAAATCACTCAAAACTAGGAAATAGTGGGTCCATGGGTTTACATGGTGCTCTTAGCTTGAAAATGAGCACCTACATGACTGAAACTGATTATTTGGCCCCCTTTTATTACAAAATCAATTTTTCCAATTAAACTATTAAAAAATAGCCTAAGTTTTGGAAAAATTAAATTTTAATAAAAAACACTGAAAAACCTAAAAAATTGAAAAATCTAAAAAACCTAGGGGGACTTAGACATGTTCATATGACTCGACCATGATGTCTAGCATGTTTATACATTGACACGTAGACTCTAATAACCTCAATAGGCCTAAATGCCAAGCTGACCACCCCAACTTTGGAGGTATGGAGTGAAAAACTCAGAAATTATCAGTCATTTATTCAACAACCAATAATAACGAAGGGAAAAACACCCTAGGATGATCAGATTGACAAATAAAGTCTAAGAGACCGAGTCTTTTACAGACACTATCATGCTAGAACATTTATTACAACTCCCCCAAGGGGGTATGAACATGTGATACAGTACAACAAGCACTTCCCAGAAGCACTTCTGAAGGTCTTCTGAAGTCTGAACAAGTTATCCTTGTCCGGTTCACCAGGCTCACTTGATGAAAAACCACTAAGTACAACTTAGGTGGTAACAATACCCAGCTGCCACCTATTTCATATGTAGATCATATGGGATTGAGAGTGTTGGCCAAAGAAATGGAAAATTTGGAGTTGCCATCTGTAGTCCAGTGGAAAACAATAGAAAAAATTGGCAGGACAAAATATAAACTAAATTAGTGAAGAGTTCATCATAAGGCATGAGCCAATTTGAAGATAAGTTTGGTTTTGAGTAATGTAATATATTTTTAATGATTAGTTTGTTAGGAGTCCAGTGGCAAGTGTAATAAGGCAGTTACATTTGCTTATTTTTAGTATGTAAGCAATTATCGATCTCGAGGAGCATTTTTGATATATTTAAGCAACATTTTGCAAAGTAATCAGGGTTGGAACCCATGAGAAAGAACTCTTTTTTGTAAGAGAGATTTAAGATTAATAAAAATATTTAAGATCCAAGCAGGTTTTCTACCAGAGATTCTTGTGTTATTTATTTTACAGTATGTATTTTCTTTCCTTCATGTGAATGTGTTTTATGTGTATCTTTCCATTCTTTTATCTTTTCATTCTTGAATAAGTGTATATTGGATCATAATTAATAGTTTTATGCTCTGATTCTTTGATTTCAACCATTCACGAGCTTTTCCACTAAAGTTAATATTGGATTCATCTTTAGATGCCCATATTAATGGACCATTTCTTACTCTTCCTTATCACCAAACAACTAGCATTTTGATTGTAAAAGAGTAACTACCTTGCATTTGTTAAGAATTCCATTGCAAAGCACTATCATTAATTATTTTTCACATTTGACTCCATGCCCAATGACCACTTGTTTCAGCCATTATTACCATTATACTTTCTTTTCAAATATATATGACCTTTGTGTTTATTTATTGAGAGATCCATCTCTAGAAGAAAAGAAGCTTGCTTTCCTAACCACTTATACTATGAAACGAGAACTTTATAACTTTATACTAAGAACGAGAACTCTAGCCATAAAAATGATGTTTTTTGCAAAAAAACACCAAAAACACCCCCCAAATAGAAAAATGTTGATACCAGTATACTCGTTTTTTTTTCGGGGTAAAAAATAGAGCCATGGCCTAAACATCCCATACTATTGTTTACACAAACTTTAAAATTAACCCCTAAATTGGAAAAATATTTTTTCTTCAAGAGATAAATTACAACTTTTTTGAAACTTGCATATTAAACAAACAAAAAAAATCATAAATAATTTCACCGCTTTAACCATAGAAAATCAAAGAATTTGTGATGTGATTCATAATTAATCGTATATTATATCATACAAGAACAAATTATTCATATAAATATTCAGAAATTGTTTTAAAGTTTCAATTACAAACATCATACTAATAAAAAACCATCGAAAATGTTTCATGTGAAATTATTCAAAATCATCCATGAATTCTGACACCCCATCAGAATCTACATTCTCTGCAGATGAAGGACTAGATGAATATGTAGATGGCCCATATTCTTCTTTATTTCTAGATGGATCCATCTTTGTCCTCTTCTCTTTTGGTACATGAATGTAGACAAGACAACCGAAAAATATTCAAGTGTCAAACATCTGGTTTTTAACCAATGAAAGCTTCTTTTGGAGTCTTTTCTCTCGGGATAGCATGAGGGCTTCTATTTTGAATATAAACAGCAGTGTTGAAATATTTTTTAGTGTTGGCACCCCAGCAACCCCCTTAAAATATTCATAAAATTTTACGATCCCCCCATTTTGATTTTGTAAATATTGTTGTTTTGCTTGCTTAGTTTTAGAAAATAATTTGGTATTTGTATTTCCCTCACATGCTTGGTCTTTCGCTTTTGATTCTTTCACTTAGTGTTCATATAATAATGATCTTTATCAATAAGTTTCGACATATATGTTTAAAAGATCATTTAAATGATCCTTTTATAAGCATTAAGGTGGTTATTTATAATATTTTTATATTTATCTTTAAACTAAATCACCTTAAATTATTAATTCTCATATAAATCTTATATTAAATATTAATAATAATTATTTCCAAATCCTTTTATATTAATAACTTATGTATTTTCCTTAAAATTAAAATAAATCCAAACATGAACTCATATTTTCTCCATAGGATAGATATCTAACACTCCAATTGAAGAACATAACAATAAAGAAGGATTTAATTATAAATATTTATGAGTTAACTTTATAAATGTTTTTAACATAAATTTCAAACCAATAAATATAGTAAAGTTCTTTTATCATTGGTTCTATTTAGAATCATTTCATTTTTCATAATACCTTTTGCAAAATTCAATAAAATCAATCAATATGGTGTATTCTTTAAATGGATAAAAAGACTGGAATCCGTGGCTCCAAGGAAAATCCTATCATGGCATTGTTTAATGGCCAGTGATGCCAAGTTGAGTCGGTCCAAAATTATAAAAAAACAAATTTTATTGTCGAAAATTATTAAAAAAGCATTTTTTTTAGTAAGCTCAATACATGAATATTTGAAGTAATAGTTTGGGATTGTTAAAATTAAATGTTTTATGGGTAATTAAAGAAACCAAATCTATTTGGACAATCAAAATTTCAACAAATAATCAAAATATTTGACTCCAAAGAACCCATTAAGTAATTTAAAAATCTAAAATATAATTAAAATCGCAATTTCAGCATATTAGGTTCTAGAGAATTCATCAACAAATTTGAAAACCGTAAAAAAAATTCAAAGTCACGCCCACTCCATGCACAATCTTGATGACCCACCTCCTCGAGTCCCTCAACAATTCACCCACATATCTAACCTAACAGTTTTAGGCGCCGAAAGAGCGTATCGAAATTGAAGACGCGGGAAAAGCACCGATTATCACTCAAAGTTTCATCCTGGATTGGCACAAGTTACCATAAATACTCGAGACAACCTTCGAATGAAAGGAAGTTAAGTTTCCAGTCAAGAAATTACACCTAAGAAGAACCAGAATGCATGGAATTAGCTGTATTGTGGCCAGCGAATCGATGGAAGCAAGCTTATGAATATAAAATTCAAGGTGAGCCAAGTCAAGAATTGATATCTAGGAAAAACCAGAATGCGTGCAATTGACCCTAGTGTAGCGGGCTATCCGACGCAAGCAAGCTTGTGAATATAAAATCCAATCCTCTAGGCTAATCAATCTTTGTTAGCCACTAAACCAAGCAGGTTGGAAAGTGATTTTCGTGCTATGGACGTAAGTTTCATGTTGAGATGCCTCCTGGTTGTCCCTTCGGCAGTCCAACAAGCCCTCCCCTCCTCCATCGTAGTTGATCTCACTTGGCCACCAAAGGGCCTCCCTTCACAAGCGGCGTGACTATGCTTCCTGACCGATGATAGGTATATCTCCGCCGCGGTTGAGCTCGCTTGGCCACAAAAGGGCTGCCCTTCACAAGCGGCGCGATTCTCAGAATCGCGCCGCTTGTGAAGGGCGGCCCTTTTGTGGCCAAGCGAGCTCAACCGCGGCGGAGGAGGGGTGGAGATCTAAATCGCGCTGCTTGTGAAGGGCGGCCCTTTTGTGGCCAAGCGAGCTCAACCGCGGCGGAGGAGGGGTGGAGATCTAAATCGCGCTGCTTGTGAAGGGCGGCCCTTTTGTGGCCAAGCGAGCTCAACCGCGGCGGAGGAGGGGTGGAGATCTACCTATCATCGGTCAGCACTTGAGAGGAAGCATAGTCCAGGAAATACTGTTCGCTGACATCAAATACTCAGCAAACGTGGAAATTTCCACTGAGAATCGCGCCGCTTGTGAAGGGCGGCCCTTTTGTGGCCAAGCGAGCTCAACCGCGGCGGAGGAGGGGCGGAGATCTACCTATCATCGGTCAGCACTCGAGAGGAAGCATAGTCCAGGAAATACCATTCGCTAACATCAAATACTCAGCAAACGTGGGAATTTCCAGTCATTTTTCTGCAAGTTTGGTCTATTCTATTGTAACTTAATGTAACAGTAACCAACGAAGCTGTCTCGTTTTCACATAATGATAGGAGTAATAGGAGAATTTAACATTTAGAATTTTGCATCTCTAATTTCATTTCAAAGGTTAGGTTATTTTTAATGTTAATAGTTGTTCGAAATATGTTTCCACATAATCTAATCTAAATCAATATTGAAATAGGAAGGGATATATTTACCTTATATCTCATTATCAATACCTTATATCCCACACCGAAAACCATAATCAAACTTGTCATAATCACCCTAAGGATCTATATCAAACTTGTCATGATGAAAGTAAGGATGTAAGGGTACCCATAAATATTAAGAGAATTAATTTGGTGAGAAAAAGTTGATTATCACTTTTCTAGCATTGAAAAGGGGGCCCGGCCGAGTTTGTTGAAGATGCATGATTGAATAGAAGAAGCTTTTAATGATTGAAGATGCATCATTAATATAATAATAATAATAATATTTGTAGAAGTGACGTGTGTAATGGAGGTAAACCGTGTATGATGGAGGTAAAGCACATATGGTAATGGGAGTCTGAGAAACCTTCCAATTCCAATTCATTGTCCGTGCACATTCGTATGTACGCTCATCCATCGATTAATGGATCATGCATGCATGCATGCATGCATGCAGGGAGGGTTTTATTTTTGATAGATGTGGCCTTAATACCATTTAAATTTACGTATTACCCTATAAACTTCCCTTTTAAACTTAGATCACTTATGTGGCAGAAACAGAGCAAGGCATTTGGCATGGTTAACAATTAGGATCAATTACATGTGGACCAAGCCATATGTACTTTGTTACTTTGCTCAAGTTGCGTGAATTCTTCAATGGCCTGGCCTGGCCTGGCCTGGCCTGGCCTTTGACTTTAGTAATTCAATGGAGCATGTTATTTCTTACTCTACTCATAAAAACAAACTTAAAACTTTTTCTCGCTGACATGGCCTGCCCTGCCCTGCCCTGCCCTAGTCCATTACATTGGCTCACGACTTTGAAGACACTCAACACTCATTTTAAGCATAATTTGTTTTTTAAGTTTTACATAAATAGATTGTTATTTTATGTTTTTGTTAGGGTAATTTATTTGATAATATTCAGGTGGCCTTTTGCACCTAGTATTGAAGTAAAAAGTACACCACTTCCAAGCATACAACCCATTTTGTAACACTTACATCGATTAGGTTTAACGACAACCTATTTTAATAAATACATGTTACTCTAAAATATATTATACATTTTAAAGCTTTAAATTTGGTATTTTATCATAACTTTCTATTAATACATGTATTTAGATTTATAATGTTAATTTATTTATGAATATACTTGGATTTTAATACATCTATTTCCAAAGAAAATAGATATCACAATTCTTATTAAAGTATTTGGAGAAAATTTAATTTATTTATTAATATTAAATTGGATATATGCATTTCAATTTTGATACCTCAATTTATTTATTTCAATTCATTTCAATTTATTTATGAATGTTTCTTTTTAAGAGATACATCATCACTTTTTGGAAAATAATATAAAATAGTATCAATTTTATACAAAAATCTCTAAAAAATAATGGTTTTAAATCTCTTTATTTTCTAGAATTTTTTACAATTTTGTCAATAAAAATGTCTTATTTTAAAGAAAAAATTGCAAAATATATATGTTTGTCATTATAACTTGCTTCTAAATGTATGTTATTTTGTTAAATTTCTAAAAAACAGACTTGAAAATATAATTAAAAATATTTTAAGACAAAGATTATTCAAAGGCCCCAAAAAATGCCTCAAAATGAAAATGTGTGATACTAGTCTCAACTCTTTTTGAAACACAGGTAATAATAGCTACAAAAATAAGGAGAGAGAAAAATGAGAACTGTGACGACTTCTCATTTCATAGTATAAGTGGTTTCCTCCTAAACATTGGTTTTTTTGTTACCTTGGGATTATCCTCTCACAACCAAGGGTAAATTTCGAGTGATAACACTCGTCACTTTCTAGGACAAAAATTGCGTGGATCATTTATGATCAATCTGTAAGGAATCCGCCAAAACCGTTGAAAACCCACTTCCCAAATGGGATGATTTAGATTAATCATGTGTGGATTTTAAAAATTAAAAACTTTTTGGGAGATACAATGAATTATTTGGAGATGAAGTTTTCAGAATTCGTGTTATGGATGTCTTTCTAATCTATACGAATTGGTTCAATGACCTAGGGAACTGTGGATTGGATATTATTATTTTTCAATGGATATTGTGTGTAACGAGAGTCTCTTAGAGTTAAGAACTCATCCAAAGAATATATTGATGATGATCGTCAGAAGAAGGTTTTGATGAAGAAGAGCATTCACTCCAGGTTGCATGGGATCCAATTTCCCCATGCAAAGATTCACTACCTCCTGCATGTAGTCAAATTTGAAAGGAGATCAAAACCAAGGGACTCTAGTAATCTCCGCAAGGAAGCAACTATCAAGAGGGAGCACACAAAACAATAAAATACAAGTACTTGCATTTTGTTTATTATATGCTCCTTAGATATTTATGTTTTTGAATTTGTTTCATTACATTCATATAGAGATCTATATTGATAGGATTAGGAATTGTGTTATGATATAAACATATTGAACATATATGTTGATTGTCTTTATTTTATTGGAATATAACAAAACTCATAAGTATATGTGCATGATTGTTTGATTATCATATGCTTTTATAAAATCATATTTAAATGTTTTTTTTCAATGTATTCCTGGGATTAGGAATGATGTTATAGTATAATATGATTAAAAGAATATGTTATAATCCTTCTATTTGTTGGAATATCATAAACCCACTCATAAAATAATTAATCATTATTTGATTAATTTCCTACCCACTAGCTTAGATAGTTGGCATCCACTTGCACCTTAGATTCAACACTTGCCATCTATATCCCAGGAATGATTTATTTCTGATTCTGGGTTGATCTTGACCACTTTATGGCCATCCAAAATTGGTAACTGCGCTTTACAGCAGATTCTGCTTTATTCTGCTTTATCTTGCTTTTCTGTGGATAAGGTAAAGCTAGTCAACTAGGAAACTGGAAGCTTTTGTTGCCAATCCATCCTCCATCATTTTCTCTCCATATTCTAGGATTAGCAAGTCTTTCCTTCATTCATCATCACTCACACATGCTATCGCTAATTCATGAGGTGCTTGATAGATTGGGAAAGTGCTTTATCCAACTATGGGGTTTATCATAATTAGTAAGCCTGTTTTATGAGCTACCTTGAGTTGTCTTCTAGCAACTCTATTTTCCTTTATAAGGATGTATTACCTATGTAATAATATCAATTATCATTTATTGACCATTCATTAATGTGTGTTCATTAATTCTTCTTCTTCTCTCCTTAAGCTAATTCTCTAAAATTCTCTGTGAGGTTAATTGTGTGCCTAGATCATTATCTTGTTTATGAAATTCCTTATGCCATCAAGGCTTTAGAATTTCTACACTATTTATTGGTAAATAGTAAAACTCATGTTATGTTTAAATTAAGAAAAGTATAGGGTTGCATGATTGTTTCATGAGATATGAATATGGGGATGCATAATTTATTTATGAAACATGAATGGGGTTATGTCAAAACATTTATTTAGTCTATGTACATAACTATGTAAAAACCATTGCCAGTATGTTGAAATTTTTCATGTGATTACATTTCTTGGTTATGTAATGCGATTAATAATTTGAATAATTTTTCTCGTAGGGAAAACATATGCCCTGACTTACAAGTAGATAATGACATGGAGCCATTCAGATGGTTGATCCTAAAAAAGATCAGATCGAGAGATTCTTATGTTTCTTAGGAAAAAGTCAGGATAGAATCCCTAATACAATTATGAGGGAAGTAAAGACCCCTGAAGGTAATTCATTTATCCTAGTTATAGTCATATATGTGTTAGACATAGAGGAATATGAGTCTCTATGATGGACGACTCAAATTATGATTATCACATCCTAAATGTTGAGAGGGAGAAGCTATATTTGATAGCTCCTGAAAAAACCTGTGGAATTGGTTAAATTAGCTTCCTTCTATGTAGAAACCATGTATGGTACTCATATTCAAAAGGAATATATATGTAATAATCTTGGACGATTCTTACGTTTAGAGGTGTGATAGTCATTAGATAAGATTTTCTTCTGTTGAGAAAATGTTCAGTAGAGTTCCTGAAATGATTCAAGAACAATGGATTGTAAATCCATGATCACACACATAAAGATAAATATGATTCTTGTTCATATTTGTAGGATCTCATAGATGTTAGATATATCTATACAGGTCCCAGTATTAGTTATATGATTTACAGTCAGTACATAGACATGTACAACAAAGCATGTGTTTTGTTACCTACTTGGTAGAAGTGTATGTGGATTCAAACACGTCTTAGTCAATGAAATTAATTTTCATGGATATATGGATTCTGACTAGTACAATGATCAAGAAAGATCACATCAAAGATGTTTCTCAGATATAGCATATTGTAAAGCAATAAAACTTTACAAAGTTCCAAGTTAGTTATATCTGAGACATGGTAGAGAAAGGAGTTGTTTAACTCCTATACACACTACTACATTTCGACCAAAAATCCGACGGCCGTATTGTCGGATTTTCGACACTTCCCTGTTGCATGTACGACACTATGATTTTTTTTAAGCATCGGTTGATTGTCGTCGGTTATCCGACATCTTTCCAATCCGTCGGTTAAGCGACAGTTCAGTTTACCGTCGGTTAAACGTAAATCGTCGGTTATCCGACATCTAATTCATATTAAATTTAAAAAAAATCCTTTGCAGGCCATCGCTTAACCAATGGACTATGAAACCTAAACGTCTTTTAAGCGACGGGAGAATTTTTTTTTTATAAAAAATCGCCTAGCAGGTGTCGCTTAAGCGACGGTTATGAATGTTTTTAAAAAAAATTGCCATCGCTTAAGCGATGGATAAAAGTGTTTTAAAAAATAAAATAAAAGAGGATTTCATACCGAATGGGTTCGATGATTCAAATGCTTTCGCTGCATTCTTTATTTGCCATAGCGCGTAAGTCCCAAGGGCAATAATGGAAAAGATCAACACTGAGGCACCAAACGCTATTCCAATTTTTGCCCCTGAATTTAGACTCTTCGATCCGTCTGAAATAAAACAAACATGAAATCTTTATTCCAGTTCAATCATATGAACATTGAAGAATATCCGGGGGATGGAAAGCCAGTACTCAGAGTAAAGTTCAGTTTCTCACCGTCCAAGAGGTTGTAAAAGTTGTAAAACTCTATTGGTCTGAAATAATAGGGCCTGAATTCTGGTGGAGGTGTGTACGCTTGACTGCTCAAAGCGTAGATAATATTTACGAGCTGTAATCGCTCAAAATTCTTCTTTCCAGGTTGTGGGAAAAGCAGAACTTGTATATTCAGATACCCGTTGCCATCGAACGACATGCAACGGATATATACTGACCCCATTGTCAAGTTTAATTCAGTCCATAGGGAATTTTCTAGTTTATGGAATCTGGTTGGATCCGTCAAAATTGAAAAGATGGGAGCTCTGAATACCATGATACCCACATACGGCATTGCACAACCATAGCTCCCAGGATCAACTTTCAGGAAATCTTCAGGGCATGTGACCTGGTTTTTACAATGCGCTAAATCAGTTTTGTATAAGTAGGTCTGTTGAATAGCTTCCGGGTGGCAAATCCGGCTATTTGATATGTATTCTTGGGAACAAACCGGGTTACCTTCAAGTCTGCGTTTCAAGAAACCAGATAATTACATGAAAGAATTGATGGCTTGCAACTTTGGAGTAAAAGTAGATAACCTTAAAAATCGCAGCAATATTGTATTGACAGAAAATTTCAAATAGATACATACAAATGAATCAGAAATCCAGATGAATCATTTTAGAGGGTTATTATGAGAATCTATACAACAAACTTTTGGTATAGCTTTCTCCCAACGAAACGTCCATGATGTTGTTGTATCGAAGGTCTATTGACTGGAGCTGCTTGCTGACATTGCCTTCCGTAATTAACAGAGCTCCGTCTATAGAATTATTGGAATTAAAAAAAAATCCCTGATAAATGGAGTTTTCCCCCACGGTATTGTTAATCCCTATGTATAAAGCACATACAATCCAAAATGTTAAGGAAATTTGTTTTTCTGTCCTTATTCTATACTAAAACCATTTCATAATCTAAAGCAAAATAGAGAGATATACTTCCAAAAACAAAATAAGAGAGAATGACAAGTGTGACAAGAGAATGTACAGGGCAGGAATACTGAACTAATCAAAAATAGAGTACAAAAAACTGCCCTGATATACTATTTGGCATGATTAAGTTGCATGCAGAGAAATTTATTGTAGCGAAAAGTACCTAATGAGGAACTTCAAATATAAACACTTCATTCTAGTTTACTGCACCAACTATATGATTGTTTGTTTCTTTCATCGATGGCCTAAGACATCTAGACCTTGCACTCTGAGGAAAAGGCTTTTGATCCTCTGATGCTTGTGTTGTGGTTACTAAATGGAGAGCACAAAAAAAGTTTTGGCCACTGCCATCTTCAGTCAACATTAACTCCTGTGAAACAAAGCAAGAAGAAAACCCAGATTTGCACAATACCATAAAAAACAAATATTAACAATTAGTCACCATAGGAAAACAAAGGATAAGAATAGAATGAATCTCTTATACCCTTGCATCTAAAATATGAACAGCAACATAGTATCGAGAAGCCTTTGTCTCTGTGACAGCATTCAATCTGTCAGGAAATCTTGGAGGTGGAAGGTGCACATGAACATTACTGTCAGGCTTCAATAGCTTAATATCTTCAAAATTGTCTCTGTACTGTCGGATATACAAATCACATCCAAGTCTATTTTCTATGACTAATTTCTCATAATCATCAACTTCTAGAGCAGATGCATTCCGATTCAATACATGTCTGCCATATTCATTAATATCCTGTTTTTCGTTGGGAGGAGTCAAAAATCAATAGTATAAATTAGTGCAACTATATGAAAATCATATGAAACGGTTTCAAGAAAACACTTAGACATTAACTAGGAAGAAAGTATATTATCTCAAATAGAAACCTTTTCAAGCTGCATTTCCATACGGGCCTCCTGTTCATGATCTACTTGTTTGGATTGTTAACAGGTGCAATTCATTGTGCTCTTCCAATGCTGTTATTACAGCCTAGGCCTGGAAGAGAGGAAAATTGGAGCATTCCAGAGGAATTCAGACCTGGTAAACCCAAGCCTACTGAACCATTTAATCTACCCAGAACTCCTGCTTGCAATGATTCAAGAGCACGAGCAGACAAGTGACCAGATTGAGCAAGAACTTGCAAATCACCAATTCCATCTACTTGGCAAAGAGAACCAAATGAAGATTCCCTGCCTCCTCCGGGACACATGTGTCTAAAACGCTTTTATTTCTTTATGCAAGTAAAGACTTACGAAAAAATACAGAGAGCAATCGAACTTTCTATAGCAGCTAGGGAAAATACACCACTAACCCAAAAGGGAAGAAAAATAATTGCAAACATTTATACAAGATAGCAGTCTAACAGTTATGGAAAATACACATTAACCACACCTGGGATTGGCGAACTCGTAGAGCTTTCCTCTTGGAGAGAAAATCATAAGTCCCACCTCGGCATCGCAGAGCACCGAGAGCTCATAAGATTTCTTGAGCAGCCCGTTCCTGCGCTTAGAAAACATAACCTGCCTGCTTGTAGTGTTCTCGATTCTTTTCATAAGGGTTTTGCCCCTCACCATTCTCCTCCCCTTTCTTTTCTGCCCTCAAAATGGGTCACTCACATCATCTCAGGAATATCAGATCTGGGATATAGAACCACACCCTCATCAAAATTTTCCTTTTCACCATTGTGTCAATGTTATCAAGCATACTTTAGCCACCTATCCCAACTATTTTGTTTCCTTTTTGTACCATGAGGCATGATAAGGTGCATCACCAGCTGTTGGCTAAGGGTGCCTTACTGATAAAAGATGCTCAATCTTTAGATCCAGTAGCTTATTCAGATTTTATTTCTGAATTAGTAGCCTTACGAAAGAGGATATAAGCTCCATTGTATATACCCCCCACCTTTTGATTTGCTATTTGTATATACTTTTATGTAAATATATGATGTATTTTTAACACAAATAGTAAAAATAAAGACTGAAATTGCTCAAGCATTTATGCACGACTAGAAAATGGTTTTTCATGCCCAAGAGATATCTAAGGAGCACAAGGAAGCAATTCAAACCTGCCAGGATGTGGTTCCAAATTAATTTAATCTATGTAAATGGCCCAATGTGACCCACAACTCTCCTTGGATGAAATTGTAGAACCTCTAAAGGTAATCGGTGAAGATAACTCACCTTCCATGTACATTTTATAATGCCGCAAGGAATTTCACAAGGCCTGCTCTCTATAAAATATAGCCGAAATCCTTATGGAATCAGTCATGGTAGATATTATTCACAAAGAGGATATAAAAATGATACCACAAGGAGGAAATCCTAAACAAATTTCAAGTTGAGCTGGTTCCCTATCACATTACCTAACATTTCATACAAGACTTTACTCAAGTCACTGACAATGAGGATTTAGTACATTTCAACTCAGATTGTGAGGATGGCCTCAAAGGAATTTGATAGGAAACTATGGGAGGAGTGAAGGCAATTAAGAATGGATTTATGACAGTCCATGACAATGATATAGGGGGTCTTAAACAAGTTTTTGTGCCAGTAATAAGTTTTCATGCTCATGATTTGTGAATATAATCATGTGTATGGACCTTGTTAAGGTCAGATTACCTCATATTTTGCTACAAGTTAAGGGTTGTGAGGATAGTTTATAACAACATACTAGTTTAAGGGCACCCATGCAACCATTGTTTGGAGAAATATCCAGACTTCTAAGCATCCATCTCTATGAAACAATGAGATGTTCCGAAGTAGGTGACTGCTTTATTTGTTCTTTAGTTCCATCCAACTCCAGAAGAAAGGGGAAATATAGTCCTTGGGAAAAGAAATAGAAAATTTTAGAGAGCTCAAGGTCAACATGGTTTCAACAAAACATACAATGATCATACCTAAAGGAGACACTGTGGCCCTCGACTGGCGATATGGAAACTCTCAACAACCCCCATTCCTGGTCCAAAATGTAAGGTAATGCTAGACTGTGCGCACAAATGTATCCAAGAACACGTACACAGACAAAAATAAAAAGAAAGAGATGGGGAAAAAATAAAACAAAAAATTTCAAGCATCAAATGAAGTGTGGTATAATAGGTAATTTGAGAAATAATATTTGATTGTACATCCTCCACTCATCCACTCAGTGCATTTTTTCATTCATTTCAAGATCAGAAATAAGTTGTACATCTTATGCTGACACAGAAGTAAAAAGAAGAGAAGAAAATAAAGCAAGAGTGGACTCACCACACGAAGCATAGACTGCCAAAAGCTTGGTGGTGAAGGTGGTCCACCAAATGGATCATTTGGATCACCATTTCCATTGTCATAAGGACCTCCAGGACCCATGCCATATCCACCCATTGGCCCCCCTATCCCATTATTATGCATTCCACCAAACCCATTTGATCCACCATATCCTCCTCTATACATATTGTTGCCATAAAGACCACCACCATATGATCCTGCCAACCCATAGCCTGAATTGTAATTTGTCATAGAACCATAACCTGAATTATAATTTGTCGTAGAACCATACCCTGAATTTAGCAGAATACAAGGTTGTCAAATGTGGAACGTCATAATAACACAAATACAATTTAAAAAACAATATGCAACAATACTGCTAGCTTGTACTGATAGTGGATACTAATGCTAACATGACCAGTGTTAAGTTTTAACTTACTGAAATAAACTCAAAAAATTATGAGTACATTAGTTAAACAGGATATAATGCAACACATTTACCTCCATAGTTACTTCTTTAGGAGGTAAATTGATTGCAGCCATTTCTTGTCAGTATCTGCAGCAAATGCTTCCATTTACGACTGTTGATAACTTGATACCAATAGGGGGTGTCAGAATAATTGTATCATGCATGCCTGGCATACATGAGCAGATATTCATTTTAACATTATAAGAAGTAAGAGGCATGCATGCCGTCTTATTTGCTGTTTCAGTTTCTGAATTTGTTTGCTGTTCTTTTTAGTACGACAGAAATATTTTTTCATTTTGTAAGACGTGGTGTAGGAATTTTGTTTACAGGTGCAAGGTGTGTATGCCCTCTATTCTCCTATGTTCTGTGTATTGTGGCAAATGGTTATTATACCATTCTTTTGGCCTTGTAGGTGAATAATTGGATTTGCTTGAAAAAGTCAATCATCTTAATTCTACAACCTATTAAAGGCCTACCTGAAGCTCTTCTCTCCATTTTATATACAGTGATTGTGCAAGCTATCTCAGTGATTTGTTAAATTTTTAACTTAAATTTGAGCTGATGCATGACTGTTTATTTTGGAAACAATAAAAGTGAAATTCGGTGGCCACGTAGAGAATGATTTTTAATTTTTTAACTTAAATTTGAGCTGAAGCATGACTCTGTTTATTTTGGAGAGAATAAAAGTGAGATTTTGTGACCCGTAGAAAATGCATTGGCATGCCCACAACTAATTTACATGAAGCATTTTTTTTAAGAAGTTTCATGAAACTTCGAACTTACGGCATCATTTTAACCTTTTAATATTTTCTTTGGTTTGGACAAATATTGCAGCATCAATTCTTTGGTTCTCTTAGACTTTAGATAGACAACTGACTAATAACACTTGCATATGTAAAAAATTGCAAGACTAAAAAATAAAGTGCAGGTAGACCCCAGCATTTGAACTGCTTACTGAAATTTGCATGCCCTTCGAGTCTAACTAATACCATGAGCAGGTTCATC
>LPNX010657916.1:0-104775 GCA_001517045.1 Pseudotsuga menziesii | reverse complement strand
GTCAAACTTTTGCAATAAAACGAAACCTATATCAACTCTAAAAAATCATTATACAAGAAAACACTATGCTAACTGTATTTACTGAAAATCTGGAGCAAACGGACACTATTGACTTACACATCGATTCAAAATCTCTAGCAATGTAGCATATACTGTTTTGGAGAATATATTGCCATGGGTATTGAAAGAAACTTATCAGAATATCGGAGAATATTATAAAATATTGTTAGAAGGCAACCTGAAAAACTCTGAAAACTCTCTAGGTGAACCAAAATCCTGGTTTTGGAAGAAAATGGCCCATATACGCTGAAAACTTAATGTGAAAAAATTAACCTGGAATTTTTTCCATTTAACGAGTAATTATTTCCATCTGGTGCTTAAAAACACAAATTTTTCAGTTATTCTATAATTTAGTTCATTTAACCTCTAATTTCTTCATTTAAACTGTGATTTTTCGTATTTACCTATGATCTGTTGTATTGAGCTATTTAACCAAATCAAAATAGCTCAATGTCACTTACTGTAGACATTTGGAATGGAATGGAGATTTGCCTTACCTTATTTCTTTCTTCAAAGGAAACTCAAGGAGCCTTCACTTGAAGTGACGGCGGAAGAGAAGACTGGAAAGCTGGAGTCAGCCAACCGTGGTAAAAAGGTGGAAAGCACAGATTAGAAGGACATCATTGAAGAGCTTAACTGATGAGCTATTTTTCTGATTAGCATTTCTGCTCACTGGCTAGATCGGACTGTCTGTACCTTTGCTAACTCTGCCTGTAAGGAAGTTAGTCCATAGTGCTTACCGAGCCAAAGCATTTAGATAGAAATCACCCGTCGATTGAGAGGTGGAATCAAAAGCACAATGGGAAGTGGGAGATAGGCTTGGATACAAATGGTACTTGGGAGCTGCACTAGGAAACCTGGGAAAAGCTTAACCTTAGCGTACCAAGGTCTGGGGATGAATCCAATCAATCCAAAAGATAAAGAGTCAGTGCCAAGTGATAAATTAGATGATTCTAACTGAGATCTTTGTCCTACTTCTCACCCAGCGATTGATTCCCTAGCTGCTTAATTTTTTTTTTTAAAAAGAGTTTACTTGAATCGGAATCACAAGTTTAAAATGATACCAACAATTAGGAATCAGGGCTAGACTCTCCTGGAAAACGGAGCTACAAAACTAAGCAACATACTTCGCCTTTAACACCTTTTTAGTCCAGTCTTGCTGCTTGTACGGAGTACAAATAAGGGGAGCACCCAGTCTCAAGCGAAAGAGAAAGCTACGCCTTTTATCCCTCATTCGGAATTATTTCTACCCACTGCACTTGTACCACTGATGCTACCATTGGTGCCTCTGCTTCCTGTGATTATTTCCAACCAATGGCTTTCAACTTCTTCCCGTCGGAATCCCCACTCAGAATAAAAGTGCTTATTCGGCCTTTCCACGTTTCTATTCACGAAGCTCTTAAACAATAAAGGTGCCGTTAGTAAGCGACGCTTACTAACGGCGCCTTTATTATTTAAGAGCTTCGTGAATAGAAACGTGGAAAGCCGGCCGAATAAGCACTTTTATTCGTCGCTTAAGCGACAGTTCTGAGAATAGACGTCGCTTCACTGACGCTTGTGGCCACATTTACAAAAAAAAATGTATCCTTGCGATTTTTGGTAAGTTTAAAAAGAGAAATCCATGCGCCGTCGGATTTTTCAATCGGATTTTGGATCGAAATGTAGTAGTGACATATCCACGGATGAGCAAAATTTTCGTCATTATTACTAAGCCTTTGTCTAGAACAAACTTGGTATAGTATAAAAGACTCCTCTAGTTGAAAATGGAGTATTGATGTACCTTCACATGAAGCAGCAGTTACAAGTCCTCAAACTAGTTAGTAATGGTACATGATTCAGGAAACCAAGGGTTGTGACACCTTGTGGAGAAAATCCACATGAGCATAGACATGGTCAAAGTCTTGGAGACTATTGGATACTCAAGAAGAGTTATAGTCTATACCATCGAAGAACAGTTAAACCTCTTGGAGAGGTTAGATGCCATATAGTTGGCTATGTGGGATATTGTGATATGAAATCACTATAAAAGTTATCATACCTTGAAGAACATCACCGAGAATGGCAAGCTCACTAAGAACTTATTTAGATGGTAGAATATTATTGAAGTCAACCAATATTGAAAATTGAAAGAAAATATAAGATTTTCTTTTTGCATGATTTTACACATTTGATGTATAATGTTGCATATGATGGATATGAAATCCATTGTTTCAAGTTTAGAGAAACTGATTCTGGATTGGATCCAGATGATGCTACTATGTGTAAGTATCTCATTGGTCTTTGAGCAAACCTATTGTATTTATTCTTACTAACTAATCATATGTTTGAGTACCTTTGGGGTACATTAGAATAGTTTATTTATTATATTTGATACATGGTAGACCTAATGGGATATCTAGCTATTGTTTTAGCCTGAGATAAGCTATGTATATTGTGACTAGTACTACAAAAGACCAGTAATACGACTAGTACTATGGAAGCAAGGTGTATTTCAGCTAGTACTAAGCAAAGTGTATTGCAGATAATACTACTCGCTGAGGAGTAGTGTAGCTTTGGAAGCTAGGTACTAAGGTGAAATACTTGATCCTACACTTATTAGGTGTTAATAGTCAAGATTTCTGAAAAAACCTATGTATTATGATAGAACATATTGAGATGAAGTTTTACTTCATTGGTCATGGTCCTATAAAGAAAATATTTCAGTACATAGATACTGATGAGCAGATTGCAAATTTGTGGACATGCCACTCTCAATGACAAAGTTGAGATACTTATGAGATAAGCTTGGTATGTCAGGAAATTCCTGGTAAAGTAGAGAATGTCTCCCTCATTGAGAGGGAGTGTTGATTGTACAACATCATGAGTCATTCTCCAAGACTTATGTGGTATCAAGTCAGGACATTGTGTTGTATCAAGTCCTAAGTATCCTCATATGATTGAGGTGGTGATGTTGTATTGTAGACCTTGTGAGTAATATCAAGTTGAGTCTTGTGAGTAATATCAAGTCTGATCTTGTGTTGTATCAAGACTGTGGACTTGTGTTGTATCAAGTAAATGATTATCATAGACTGTACCCTATGAGAATGGATCTCCAATTGTGGAGATGATCTTGTGTTGTATCAATATTGAAGCCTTATGTTGTATCAAGAATGTGGAGCTCCATTTGTTGAGGTGGTTATACTATGTGATATATTTCTAGTCATCGTCACTGAGATCCATAAGTCTCCTTTAGGGATTAGCTACCCCTAGAGTGAATTAATTTAACATATGACTATATTGCCCGAGGTAATATATATGATCATTAGTATGTATGGAATAATTCTTCTGATTATGATACGATAAGATGGATAAAAATTACACATATGGACCATGCATTAATTATTTAATGATAATGAGATAAAGCATAGAGAAAGAGAATTCAATTTTCCCATGCAAATTTCTAAAGTGAGCTCAAGTTATAAAGCTTAAGTTAAATATGTTGGCATTAATTAATCCTCCTTTGTCCAATATAGTCTATTTGGTATATTTTCCTAACTTAGGGGGTAATTATTACTATAATAGAGTGTGGACAACACACATAGAGGTTATCTGTTACTTATTGCATGTGCATGCATGAGTTTATGTTCCTATGAGACTAGTCCCTATATTATAGCAGCCCACTCTGAGTGCCACCAACAACCTCCATCAGTTGGTCATGGTTAGTAAGCAAGTATGTTGAGTTAACCTCTAGTTACAATTAGTCAGATCACTTTTAGTTATCCTAGCACTAGTTTTGCATGGTTTAAGGGAGAGTGGTGCCTTTTTCCAACCTACCCCATCAATTAATTGATTGTAGACCAATTTAGACATCCAGAGTTAGACTAGTGAGTTTCGGCAGTGATTTAGACACACTTAGTTAGATAATTGTGATAATTTAATTCACAGTTGGATCTAGGAGCACAAGAGACTCTCACAATTTGAATTACTTTGAAAAACCAGCAAAAATCTTGAAAGAGTAACAAAATTTTACATACACATGTGAACACAAAGTGGATATTATTGAATTTTCTAACATCTGAATGTGTTTAGATCAGAGATATATTACATTAGGAAGAATAGTGGGGATTAGGAATCCAATTAGGAGTGTACATGTGTCATGGCAATATTTGACCTCAATCCCCCCTTGGTGGACCAATGAAGCTCCAACTCAGCCCAAACAATCATGAAACCTGGTGTGAACGTTGGTGAAGTGTGATGGGGAAATAATGAGTCCAAGGAATGCATGGGTGAGCAAGTAGAGGTGCGGGAGTGGCTCAAGCAGCACAATAAATGCAATAGGAGGCCAAAAATGGACAAAAGACAACACTAGCACCCCTAGTCAAACCTAGATTTCCCAAAACAAGGAAGTAGAGATCCAAGGAATTAATGAGGGCACACATGTGTTGGGTTGACCAATATAGAGTGATAGTGTGTGTGTGAATGGTCTAAAAATAACCAGTTCACCTCCTAAACCAATTTCCCTAAGTCTAAACCATAACAACTTAATGCATATAAGAAAATGAAATTGACTAAGGTATAAAATAAGGTACTAAGTATGGATTACTATTCTAAAACCCCCCTTAACCTTGAATTAGTACAACTTAACCAAGAATATTATGGAGTCCTTGGAAACAAGGGCTCAAGTCACCTCATACAACATAAATTTTATTTGTCCATGAAAAACAAGGAAAAGTGGAAAACCACATGGGAACAAAACCTCTCCTAAAAAATGGACATGGGGTCAAAAATACGAAGGTAAATGGAAACCATGAACATGGATCACTCACTCCAATAAGTGGTCTCAAGTAATTGAAGGTCTTCTTAGTAAAACACTTGGTGAAAATATCACCATTTTTCTCAGTAGAAGGGAAATATTGCAAGGTTATAACCCAATAATGCACTAAGCACCGAATGTAGTGCATATGAATCTCTATGTTCTTGGTCCTTTGTCTATGTACTGGATCTATAGAAATATTGATTGCAGTTTGACTGTCACACCAAATGATAGTGGGTGAATCAAGTGCAACATCAAGTCCCTGAAGAATGCCTTGCAACCACACACATTGTGTAGCTGCATTCACTTCTCCTTTGTACTTGGCCTCAACTGAAGAAAGGGAAATAGTGTGGTGTTTCTTACTTGACCAGAAAATGGGACCATTGGAAAGCATAAATACAAAACCTGAAGTGGACTTTATGTCATTGGGATCTCCATCCCAATCCGAATCAGAAAATCCTACTATTTTTAGTGGAGAACTAGTTGCATAGTGTACCCCAAAGTTCTTGGTGCCTTGTACATACTAAAGGATCCTCTTGGTTTCCTTCCAATGGATCTCATGCATCTGCTGCATATTTTTTCACCTAGAAATCCCACTTTGCTTATCAGCATGCATGGGAATTTCACATTTCCTTTCAACCTTCCAGAAAGCCTGACTTGAGTCACCTTGGTGATCTTTTTTCCATACCTTGAAAGACCAACGCCTTTATGCTTTGTACACAGAGTGTCGGCGGTGCTCCTCATAGTGGACCCATAAGCGTCGTTTCCTTCTTTCTTTGACAAAAACCCTAGGTATGCGCCTTTGTCATTTTTACCAGGAGCATCGATGGTCAAAAGGTGAGAAAAAAGAAAGTTCTGGAAGCTTCCATGCAGAAGCCTCTGTGGAGTCAATTCCTACACAGTTGGGAGAGGTGGCATTCACTTCCCTCACCTGTAGGGATCACATTTTATCCATTTTCCAATTCATTTCATGAGTTCTAGGACTATAAAAGAAACCTTCATGATTAGAGTGAGGGAGGCCAGAAAAAGTACCCTTATGATGTTAGTTTGAAGTTTGAACCAGAGGCAAAGTAGAGTACTCTTATCTTTGGAGAGATCTTCATAGCTATAGAGGATTGTAGACATTCTTTTAGAGATCGAATCCATCAACATCAAGGATTTTTTGTTGTACTTATTTCTCTTTCATAATTAATACAAAGACATCCCCCTTTCCCGTATTTGATGTATTAATTTAATTAGATATTATTAGATTCCTTGATCACTGATATAAATAATCAATTTATCATGATGCTCTCATCTTGTTTGCTTGTATTTTGATCTGTGTTGCAGGTACTGAACCATTGTAAGGACTTTTGGAGAGAAGACAAAGAGACCCAAGGTTGAGGTATATTGTATTTCATGTTAGTTAAATTGATTGTTTAAGGGAAGGATATGTTGTTGTGTCTTTTTGTTCTGTATTTGTGATTTACATTTGAATAGGAACAAACAGTGTCTGCACTGATTGAGAATTCTTGATAACAAAACTGGCAACCATACTGGGGATAGCTTAATCCGGTCAGATCTGAGGAAGATCCAGTCATATCTAGTTTAGATCTAGTCAGATATGGTGTAGATCCAGTCAGATCTTTAAAATCCGGTAACCATTCCATCTATGAAGGTTATTTTCTCTCTTTTTGGTTATTACAGCTAACAAGGTAAGCCATCTATCTTACATTTCTAATTATTGCCTCTTTGTTGATGTTGCTGTCGGAGAAACCACAGTATCGAAAAGACCGAGTCTTTTCGATACTGTGGTTTCTCCGACAGCAACATCAACAACTAACCACCACAGAAATTTGGCAACAGATATTGCCTCTTTTCTGAGTAATTCTTACTCTTTTCAGTTCGGCTTAGTTTTTTTTGGTTTCTTTTGCAGGCCTATAGCCTTTCAGTCTATTGTTCGAGCGACGCCTTTCTCTTTGGCAGACAAAGTGCCAACCCTCCTAGGGCACCTTTTACTTCTCTGTCAGGCACGCTGACAACACTTTATCCCTCAACTGACAGAGCGTCAACGATGCTTGTGTGCAGAAGGCTAAAAGCTTCGTTTCATCCTACGACGCTCTAGTGCAGTGCTCCTCAACACGCTGAGGTAGTCCTTCAAACTGTCTGTTTAAGAAATTTTCCTTTCAATTTTTTTTTGAACTGTCTTGTTCTCTAAATATTTTTAGTGTGGTTTGCTTGTTTGCTTGTTGTCTGAGTTTGCTGGTCTTTTTCAATCTGATTCTCTGTTTGATCTCAGATCCAAAAAAATTTATCTTTGTAATTGTCATAAGCGAAAGTGGAAAAATAGTTCATTTTTGGTTTTTAGTGAAGTATCTGAAATTTTTTCTTTTGAAAAAGAAAACCTATAGCCTCTTCCTAGAAGATTAGTTTCTTTTAAAAACTGCTTTGTGTGCCTCGTATTTTCTAGAAAAATACAAAAAGAAATGTGTTATTTTCCTCTTGGTTATGCTGAAGAAAATTTCAGTTTCATTTGCATGAGTGATTTAGAAGAATAGGTATTTTTGACATTGTAGAAAAAATTAATTTTGCATGAATGTTGGAGGCTCAGTTTTATTTTTTGCATTTCAGAGAATTTTTTAGTGCTTGTTTGAAAAAGATTTATGTTTGAAAGAATTCTCTTTTGTATCTCTTGATTAAGATATTGTTGTGATTGCTGAAAGTGGCATTATTTTTGGTGTGTTTTTGAAAGAAAGAAAAGGTCTCTTCTTTACCCTAATTAGGTCTCATCAAAGTCAAAGAAGTGTTTTTGCATATAGATTTAATTGCATTACTGGAAAAAACACCTCACAAACATTCACCTAATCATCTAGATAAAATTAACGATAGCTTTAGGTATAAAATTGTATAGAAATTTGAGTGATAGGTTAGTGATGTGTTCGAGCATCATAAAAGGTAGGAGCTATCATTATTTGTCCACACTACAAACCAGGACTCGCACGATTCTTCCACGTAACATCAATATATTCAACGACCTTTCACGTACCCTTGAAGTATATAGAAAGGTACTTCACGTACTCGATTGTATATAGGAAGGCATCTTGTGAAAGGTTGTGCATTAGACAACACTACTACCAATTTGATCTCCCACGTACCTTGCGTATATCGGGAGACCCCACTAGGATACCTTGTCCATCCAAGAAAAAATCTTTAGCCGTCTTATGTAGAGCAATACACCGAAAAAAACATTTGGGGAGATTACTACGCACGTACCCTTGTGGTATATAGTGAGTTGCACCTACTCAACATTCCTAGTGAGAGACCAACTATTCTGAACCCGTCCTATCATTTAAGACTGCTTGTGACCTTTAGCTTTGTGTAGGTTTGTTTGTGTGATTTTTCCTCCTTTTTTGACCTATATTAGAAGACTTTCGGCCACTACCATGGCCGAGAAACTTGGGTGGCGTCAATCCCGTGGATTGCAGGGTTTACCTCCTGACTCTCCTCCAGCCGTGGAAGGACAAGAAGGGGTAACCATGGAATGACCAGCTTCGGTTGAAGCTCATATGGAAACCAATCCAACTACTGAACCTAGAGAAGAGTTCTCGGTTTATGAAAACCCTTTGGTCCACCTGACTCCTGAAGCTAACACATCCTTTCACTTTCCAATGGAGGGTCGACCTGGCTCATCTCATTGGATTGGAAATCATCCTCTTGATGAAACTATAAGGGTAGAATATGGCCCAAATGCTCCTTTCTGGAGAACATCCCTAGGACAAACTATTTCTGGATACGGAATTGCTACCACTGAATCGGAGCCTGACATACTTGATCCGTTAATAATGATATTTCAAAATACTCTATCAAACAAAGAATTTTATAGAGAATCTTTTGAGCGTACGCATAGGCAGTGCGCACAAGCCAAAGAAATTTAAAAGAGAGGTAATTCTCCTCATCCCAACCCTTTAAGAACTACCCCACCTGGATATCGTGCCCTTTCATCACCACATGTAGCTCAACTTCCGGAATTACCAACTCAAAATTTGGTTACACAGAACTCAGTTTCCACCCCATCTCCTGGTCATAATCCAATCCAGACACCCTCTCCCAGTCAGAATTCCCCATATATCCCAAACTCTCCAAAAAATTCAGCACCTGGGGGGAAACCCCCAGTTCAAACTTCATTACCGACTAGAGGGACTATTTCTAGCATGGGGCAAAACTTACCTATTGGACCACCAATAGAAAACTACCCTCCTCACAGTTCCACTATGGTTGTTCCTCCTTCCGGCCAGAGGAGGGTCCTCATGGGTCCCACCTACCATTACTCCATTTTCTTGGGAATACACATACCCCGAGAACCAACCCCCCTCGCCTCAATCAGCTTATCAACCTATTCCCCTAGGGGGAACTTATCCTGAAATTACCTACCCTAGAAATTCCTTTGTACCATGGGGATAACTGAATTGGTCCAATGTTCCATCTTATGGAGGAGCTTATGTCCCTACTACGGGAGGATATGGGCCTCCACCTGGAGGAACCCCACCTGAAGGAACTCCTAGAGGGCATGGAGGACCTAGTGGACCTAGTGGATATGGTGGATCCAGTGGACCACCACCTGGTGGATCTGGTGGATTTGGTGTCCTAGCACCTGGTGGAACTAGTGGATCTGGTGGATCCGGTGGCCCACCACCTGATGGACCTAGTGGATCCGGTGGATCTAGAAAACCACCACCTAGTGGACCGAGTGGATCTGGTGGACCACCACCTGGTGGACCTAGAGGACCCGGTGGACCCAGAGGGTCCAGAGGATCTAGAGGACCACCTCCTTTGGGTAATCCTTCATCTGGGGGACCTACGAATAACCAAAAACCTAATCAACAAGCCTTGGGGTCATCATCCATACTTATTTACCAATCTGCTTACGGTCCTACAGGTCAACAAATTCCATATCAGTACTACTAGTAACCACAACCCAATCAACAATTGCCATTTTTGGCAACATTAGATTTTCCAAATTTGTCTAGATTGATCAATGACCCAATTCATCATGATCCCTCTTGGCTTGCTATTCCGATCAAATTACCTTCCGATATACCTAAATTTGATGGTAAACCTGGTGAAGATCCAAAGAACCATGTAATGACTTTTCATCTATGGTGTTCATCAAATTCTTTGATGGATGGTTCGATTCGTCTTTGACTATTCCAAAGAAATCTCATAGGCATTGATACAAAATGGTATATAGAGATACCACAACACTATTTTTGGGATTTTAATGCTCTAGCTATGGATTTCTTAACACATTTTCAGTTACCCATCCGGTACGAGAAATGTACAGACCTATTGACCTCACTTCAACAGACCACATCAACCCACATCTCTGATCATATCCATGAGTGGAGAAGAAGATGAAGGTTAATCAAGGCCCCCATTCATGATCAGTTACTTGCTGATTGGTTTACAAAGTCTTTACTTCCACCCATTTCTAGAGATGTCGCCATGGGAGGCGCTGTTACCGAGGAACATGCTATTAGTCGTGCTCAGTACCTTGATTTGGTATATTCCCAATTAGGCACTTTGTATGATTTGATCCCTCATGCTCCTCGGCCCACAACTGATCCATCAAGACCTGCAACTGAACCACCCATTGATGGCATACTTGATACGATTCAAACATAAATGGTGGAAAAATATTCTAAGAAGAAAAATCAAACCGCCTCACCAACAAGTCCACCTTCCAAAACTACACCCTCTCCTATTGTTTCTGCTGAAGTAAATGCGGTTCAAACTGTTGAATCTTTTGGTGGAAAGAAAAAAGAGAAAAATAAATCGAAAAAACTTGATAACCAATAGGAGGATAATAAACCACAAAATTCAGATGCTGATTCAAAGAATAAAAGAAACTTGATAAAATATCCTTGTTTAATCTGTGGGGGGGATCATTTCACTAAGGAATGTCCTTGTCATGAAGAAGTTAGTAAATTTTTGAAAACTTCACACAGCCTTGCAGTTCTTAAAGATCCTTTCCCCACCCAACAACAATTAATTGATCATCAATCCTTGCATGGGTCATCTTCATCTACTGATAAATTTAGAATGATGCCTAGTGAAATGGTTAACTTAAACACAATATCACATAGTTATGACCCTCCTCCAGAAAAGAAATATGATGAAGTTCAACCTGAAAAACCTTCAGCTTACACACCTCCTCCTAGTAACGGTCTTTGCATTGAAAAACCTATTCTAGAAGCAATTTTTCTCCCACCAAAGGGTACTCTACATAAGTCCATAATCAATCCTAACGCTCATGCCACCAAATATTATAATATTTTCGAATATTTGGCTCAAGCGCCTTGCGCTATATCCGCTTTAGAGGTACTTCAATCCTTCCCTACCCAATGAAAAAACTTGCTTACTTCTCTTGGAGGCGTGGATCCTGAAAATAGTAACATCATCACTTTCAAACTGGATGATTTTAAGACAAGACTCTCACATCAATTAGATTTCCAAATAGCTACCAAAATTTTTGGAAAGACTATCCGTCGTATCGTTTTAGACGAGGGTGCCTCTACATCAGTCATGTCTTTATCTTGTTGGAGAGCCATTGGTTCTCCAGAAATCAGCTGTTCACCTACCACCCTCAAGGCATTTGATGGTCACGGATTTCAACCCTATGGATTACTACTTGCCATCAATGTTGAACTGGGGGGCAAGTCAGTCTCCATTCACATTGAAGTTGGCGATGCTCCTTTGGATTACAAATTACTCCTAGGTCGTAACGGGTTTTATGCTATGCAAGCTATATCATCGACCGTTTTTCAGATCATCCAGTTCCCATTCCAAGGAAAGATTGTCACCGTTGATCAGTTAGACTTCATCATGCCTAGTGCCATTAAAAATGATGCAAATAGCATTCTGCTTCTGAATACCCAACAACATAAAGACATTGGAGTAGGCCTTATCAAAGACTCTTCATTAATGGGAGTCTTTCCCTTATCAAATCCTCCTCCTGCTTCATAAACTGCATCTATTAACATGATTTCTACCTCTCATATAGAAAAACGAAAAGTAATTATTGATGAATCAACATCCTTTTCCCCTTTTGAAGAAATTTACAATGCAATCCAAGCCACCAGTGACCCCGCCATCAATGACCATTTGTTGGTGGCCTCGGACCATTATCACATGCCATAATGGCTCGAACCCTCCCCCATATCTAGATTATCTTTCACATACACTTCCTATAGATGAATCCATTATGGAAGTCATGTCAATAGATGAGATGCCCTGGAAAGACCATCATCGATCTTCTTTCCTTCCTCCTTTCCATATGGTAGAAGAACACTTTGCCCTACCTATTTCATTTGATATAACCATGGATCCTCAGTCTCCCATCCTCACTCGGGGTGTCGAGTCTGAAGGAAATCTATGTAATATTACAAAAACCATGCCGATGGACATATCGGTCAAACCAGGCATTTCAGAGAACATTTACATAGGTCAGAACTCTTCACCTGAAGAGGTTCAATCATACACGACCCTATTCAAGGATTTTAGGGATGTCTTCGCATGTACATATGAAGAAATGCTAGGGATTTATCCCTCTATCATTTTCCATGAGATAAAAACTTACCCTAATGCCAATCTAGTCCTCCAGAAAATACAACAGGTCCATCCGCAAAAAGCAGACGTCATTAAGGAAGAAGTTGAGAAACTTTTGAAGGATGGTTTCATTTACCCCGTAACGTTAACTGAATGGGTATCCAACATAGTTCCTGTGAAGAAAAAACAGGGCACTATTAGGGTTTGCATCGACTTTAGGGATTTAAATAGAGCTTGTCCAAAAGACAACTTTCCCACTCCCTATATCGATCAGATAATCGACAACTTTGCCGGAAGCGTTATTTTCTCCTTTATGGACGGCTTCTCTGGCTACAATCAGATTGAGATTCTCCCATCAGACCAACACAAGATGACATTTATTTTCCTTTGGGGTACGTTTGCTTATCGTAAACTTCCTTTTGGTTTAAATAACGCTAGCGCGACATTCCAATGTGCTATGTCATATGCTTTTCATGACATTAAACACATTGTGGAACCTTATCTTGACGACCTTCCTGCTCATTCCAAGCAGCGGGACATTCATGTTGATCATCTAAGAGCCATTTTTCTTCGATGTCGCCATTTTAATATTCATCTAGATCCCCATAATTTTTTTTTTTTTTGTAGAAGCTGGCTGACTTCTTGCCTTTATTGTTTCTAAAGATGGCATCTGTATCGATCCCTTGAAAATTGAAGCTATCTTAGCCCTACCTGCTCCCACGAAAATAACTGAACTCCAAAGTTTGCAAGGGAAGGAAAACTTTCTACGTCGTTTCATCTACAATTATGCAGAAAGGACAAATGATTTCATGAGGTTGCTATACCCCTTTCATCTGGGATGATTTCGCGCAACACGCATTTGATAATCTTAAACATGCACTTACCCATGCACCAGTGTTGCAACCACCTAATTATGCTAAGGACTATTCCTTTTATGTGGTTGCATCCTTATCTACCATTGGAATGGTCCTTGTTCAAACAGATGAACATGACCAGGAACATGTGATTTATTACACTAGTAAGAGTCTTCTAGACTCTAAAACTCGATATTCACATGTGGAGAAACTTGCTCTAGCCATGATTATCGCGGTCCAGAATTTTTCGTCATTATATTTTGCTCCACACCACCACTGTTTACGTGGATTCCAACCGCATGTACTACGTTCTTACACGTCAAGTGCTTGGGGGAAAATACTCGCATTGGATTGCGATTCTCTAGGATTTTGAGTTAGAATTCACCAAAAGCACTTCTAAGAACTCTCTTGTATTTGCAGAGCTTATATGTGACCTTCCCCATACTACAGAAGATACAGAGCCCTTCGATTCATTTCCTAATGAATCATTGTTTCTCATTAGTATGAATGATCCATAGTATGGAGAGATCATTTTGTATCTCCAGACGTTACAATACCAGCCCACTACTTCTCGAGATGAACGTCGTCGCGTTTGCCACTAGGCCAAAAGCTATCTTATCCTGAATGATACCCTATACCGCCATGGTGTTGATTCCATATTACAACATTGCCTTACATATGAGAAGGCTAAGATCATTTTAAATGATTTCCACGTTGGAGCTTGTGGTGGTCATCTATCTAGGTTGGCTACTGCCCATAAAATCTTGCGTGTAGGGTATTTCTGGCCCTCTATTTTCAAAGATTACATTGAAACAGTCAAGAAATTCCCACCATGTCAAATTTTCACTTCAAATAAACGCACCCATCAAGCTCCGCTCCATCCTGTTGTAGTAGTTGGCCCCTTTGCAAAATTGGGCATAGACTTCATGCACTGTAGACCTACCTCAGCTAGGGGGCATGGCTACATTATTGTGGTTGTGGACTGTTTTACAAAATGGGCTGAGGCTATGCCCACATATGCCGAAGACGACAAGACTGCTGCACTATTCTTATTCAACCATATCATTTCTAGATTCGGGATTCCTACGACCATCGTGCCCGATCATGGATCACATTTTCAAAACAAAATGATGGCTGAACTCGTCACGATAACTCTACACCTTACTATCCTTAGGCCAATTGCCAGGTTGAAGCTATAAACAAAGTATTAAAAATGATTCTTCAGCGGATGGTAGGGTAAGCCAAGTCAAACTGGCATTTGTAGCTTTTCTCGACACTCTAGACCTATAGGACTATTGTCAAAACTTCCATCAGTTTTACACCTTTCTAACTAGTATACGAGCTGGAAGCAACTCACCCGATAGAGTGTGAGATCCCTTCTTTAAAACTTGTTGTGGAACTATTGCCCAACACTACTATAGATGAAGAAATATTCATGTATCTAAACAAACTTTCTGAAACTCGACACAATACTCCCTTAGCTAATGAGGCACATAAGTGAAGAATGAAAGTTCAATATGACAGGATTGTTTAGCCTCATTCCTTCAATGAAGGAGAACTGGTCTTAACTTATGACCAGAAACATGAAAAGCTAGGGGCAAGCAAATTTGAGTCTATGTGGCACGGGCCTTATGTTGTCAGTCACGTTTTAGAGAAAACAGCATATGAGTTGGTTGATTACAACGAGATACCTTTGGGAGAGACCTGAAATGGGTTCTACCTTAAAAGATACTATGCCTAGGTCATATAGCATAGGGTCTTTGAAAATATTGTTTATAGTTTGTTGTGTGTCTTAGCTTTTAGAGGTGTGTCTTTTATGTGATTTAAATATTTTTTTCATAAAACCCTACTTATGTATGTCTTTTGTCTGATGGACAGATGACTTCTTTCATTGGTTTTGCTGATGGTGCTAATCGATATGCACTTAACCTTGAATCAACAACTTGGGTTCTGTACTCTCCTACAAGTGAGCTGGTGAATTCAGGGGGTGTTCTTTTAGGTCCCTCCACCAACAATCTGGTGAAATACCAAGCCGTGATTGGATTGTTGACGGAAGCCCTAGCTAATGATGTAAGGGAAATTAGGGTTTATCTAAACTCTGAACTAGTTGTTCAACAACTTAATTGAGTCTACACCATCCGAAATCCCCTGCTTCTTCGTACTTTTCAAAGAGTTAGGTTGTTAGAGAGGTCTTTTGCGCAAGTTACATATCAACACATTTCAAGACATTTAAATGCTGTGGAAGATTTCCTAGATAATTATGTCTTAGATTGTCATATTGCTTATACATAAAAAGTCCATTTGAAATATAGATAGCATACATGTAAATTCATAAGTGCCCTCAAATTTCAAGACTGTAAAAAGTCGGAATACACATATACATAGGGAAAAATCTGAAGCTTTGAAGATTTCAGTAGTACATATACAAAAATTGAAGATCAAAGCAGACTAATCCTCGTGATGCTCATTGTCACATGCCCCAATTTTGTAAAAAAAAAATTATCATATTTGATTTTATTTCAGGACAATATGTTAAATTTTATGCTAAGTTGTAAATGATGACTCAGTAGAGTCAAGGGTGTGAATGTAATTCTGAATATTTTAATTATAAATAAATAAAAGTGGAGACAACAGCTTGGGAGAGTTGTTAAAAGAGTGTTTACTCGTCAAGCTGGTGGAGGAGACTGGGTGGAGAGCAAATAGACAAGTGGAAGCATCCTCAAACAATTCCAATGTTGCAGGTGGCAACCTCTCTACATTTGGGGTCATGATCCCCCAAGAAAGTGGGATCAAAGCAAGTGGCTCAATTAATGACAATTAACCCAAAAAGACCTAGGAAATCTTAATAAAATACCCATTGAAGAGAGCTAAGGCTACTCATTATTCCAATAAGGGAACCATTCAGGTGAATGTAATTCAGAGGATTTCATTGGAAAGGGAATTTGTGGAATGTGTTTGAGGGGTAAACTACAGAAAGTGATCTAGTACATCTTTTCAGCTGAAGGATGTTGTTGTCGAGTGCAGAGTTAGTACTGAGTCATTGGACTAGTATTTTGTTGCTTGCTCCACCATTTCTTAGCCAAGGAGACCAGGAATAGGCTCGGGGGTCCTGAGGAGACGCTGTTTGAGCGCTCTCCAGGAGTTGGTAGGGAGGAATGGCCTCCTAATTCTGTTGTTGTCCAGCTTAATCAGGTTCTACAGTCTTTTATTTTACTGTGTTAAATGCTTAAATGTGAATCTGACTGATTTATGAATGCTAAAATGTTTAGTTGTAAACTGTTAGAGTTATTATTCTTTTAGTTTATGGAATGTTGAATCTGTATTTGATGAAAAGTAACCCTAACTTGCGTTTTTCCACATCTGGAATGACCAGACCGTACTCCAGCACAAGCAGTGTATTTAAAAATAGATGAAGGATATGATAGAAGAATAAATTGAATAGATGTATTATACATTTCATAATATCAGAATAATTTATTTTTGTTTGTAGGTTATTATCAGAAAAGAACAATAACCTGTCTATTTTTTTTACTGTTTAACCATCTTGTTGATATAAGTAGGCTAGAAAAGAAATAGCCATAACTCATTATAGGTAGCAGGTTTATCATAGTAATAAGTTACTCAAGTAAATAAAATGTATTTAATACAGTACATTATTTTGTTAATTATGCAGGATGATAAACTGTGTCATGTTATATATATACTTTGTATTTTATTCATTAACCTCTTGCTTATGCAGTAGAAAAGTTACAGCTAAACTATTTATTTATATTCATTCAATAAAGGTATAAACTAATAAATATATAGTTTAATTACTAATCATAGTAATTTAAGACTATCAATTATTATTAACTAAGTAAAATAATATAAAGAATAATCATGTTACTAAGAACAGACTTATTCAAAATATTTAAGTTCTTCTATCATTTCCCTTTTATTATTTCAATAGGAAAAACAACAAGAATACAATAATGGCCAACATATACATAATGTATACTTATAAAAAGAACTGTTCCTTTTAATTTTTACAAACAGGGTGTATCTGTAAAAGCAAATAACAGGGTTGAAACGTATATATATATATATATATATTACAATTACAAATGTCAATGCATCGAAGTTATAATCCAAATTAATTGGATTATGTAACTATTAAACAACTAGGTTATTATAAATTACTTATAGTCCTTTAAGGACAAACAAAAAGACATCGGTAATTATTATAAACTGGAAATTTACACAACACATTGTAACACTAGTTAAAAGCCAAATTAAATAAGTAGAATAATTTGTTTTAAAATGAGGGTTTCCACAGGAAAAACCCTAGCTCGTAACTCTGAGCAAAAACGAGTAAGATTTAAAACTAAACTATGACTGTGTGTGTCAGTCTTAAAAACATTAATAACAAACTTTTGCAGAGTAATTTAAACAGTGCACAAAACTTCACTTACAGTCGAGCAGGGTAAAAAGCCTTGAGTACACAGAGTATAATGTTAAGCATTTCGATAAACTGAGAAAAGCTTGAAGACATAACTGTCTTAACAAGAGACCTATTGTTTAATTTTTAAAGAGCCATAAAGCTAAACATTAAAACAAAACTAATTACATTGCTCAGTTTAAGACCGAGTTTACCCATCGACTAGCGAGGGTTTGAAACTTTGTAAATCAACAACGACCTGTAAAAGAGACCGCTTAATTTGTGGCGAGCCTAGGAAAGCTTCCCCAACTCTGGGCTACTCCAAATGACCACCCTGATACAAGTAGGGTAAGAACCCAAGATATTGACCACAGGGCTTACCCGTATAAAGCCACACCTTTCGAAGACAATCTACATACTTCCTCCATCGTGGATGTATGTAGTCTCGAGTCCCCTGCAAGGAGTTTTAAACACAAGGGTCAGAAAATGAGTAAATTAATATTTGTTTATGCTATCATAACAAAAAAACACCTGCTGCAAGTTAAATTATCACTAAAAAATTTACCTGTGAAATGAAACGTCGATCAGTCTCGTGGAAATACTGTCACCAACAGACTTTTGCAAAATATAGACCCTACATCCTGTAAAGGCTAAACCTATCATGCAAAGGTGAGCCACGAGGACGACGAAAGGAAGTTTGAGCAGACAGCAAGCCACGGGAAACGATAAACTCAACAAAACTTGCAGAGTGAGAACTCACAGTCACCAAGAATGGCATTAAAATTGAATACCGGAGGTAAAGGCAACACTAACCCAAGACTCGGGACAACTGGAACAGAGGAGAACTTACGGCCGCCATGAAAACCATGCAGAGCAGCATCAAGGGCCAGCGTGAACTATGGAGGAGAAATGAAAAAGGTTAGGGTTACAATGATTTTTATATCTCCAACACTTGGCCAGGAGAAGACCACATGGTCACAATAATTTAAACCATGCAGTGGGTCGTTTCAATAGTTGCCTGCATTACAATGATAACCAATTATTTAATCAATGAACATGATGCATAACTATATTATAAACTAAGTTATTGCTTTGTAAATCGAATACACCGCTCATTATATGGTATGCTAGATCATTGTTAGAATAACAACGTTAAATTTTACGTTGACCTAGCAAAAGGGTGTCACCATTAAACTTTGGTTATTTCCCGAAATCAATCATGCATAGAAACTTACATCATCATTAACCATATGTCTATTATATAGTAACATCATTAATACGATATGGATGTTAGTAACCCTTTTCTTTAAACGTTGGCCTTGATATGGGTAGAAATCATGTGTTATATGGAATAGCTCAAGTTAAAAGGTTTATAACCACCGAACAACTATAGTTTTCTATATATAGAAACATTATAGTCTATTGCATGGTTAATCTCTTGTAAAACGACAATTCAAGTTTTAACATTTATAAAATGGCACAACGTAGTATTATGTAGAATTATAAACTCTGTTTTAAACTTGTTTATGACTTTGAACTAATTATAGACTTGAATGTATAATAAAAAAAATAGTTTATGCATGTTTATAAGTCATATAGGAACTAATAAATCAAATGGTAGCAAACTATGAAGTTGGCAAAGTGTATTGTAAGAACACTTTTATGTAATTTTTTTACATAGTTCAGAGCGATGAAACTTTGACAGAATTTGGTTGTGACTCAACTTGGTATTTGCTAATGATTCACCATGTCTATCTGTTAGTAAAGTGGTTATAGAATTATACAAAATAACTAGAAATTCGACCTTTTTCGAAAGCATCAATCTCAGAAAAACTGTTTGTAGACAATAACTTAATACAAGAGAAGTATTATAGAAAAATAAGAAATTGAATAGGAATGATCCTACTTAAGTCTAGAATCATTAGAACCACATGGTTCAACGTGAAGTTAAGAAGTATAGGCAAACAATGATTTCATGTGAGAAGGCATTATGGTTTTTGTTTGCACAAATCAAACTTATAATGTCAAGAAGTTTACAGGCTATAAGTTTCCTCGCAGAAGATAAATGTCGAACAGTTGTTACACAGATAAGATAATATGTTAATGTATACATACTAACAAAACAAGTATTATAACATTGCAAGTTATGCACACTAAAGTAGAAGTTACCTTGCAACTGAGATTATAATTTTAGAGCCACAAAACATATCTTACTGTGGCTACGTACATATGAACTTTGTTACAAGAAAAACTGAAGGAAGCCAAACGGTTTTACCTCATAAAAGTTGTTTGGAATTTAGCAGCTTAATTACTAAGCTTTATAATTGCAAATAAAACACTGCTGGATACTTTATGAATTTTAAAATGTTACTCATTCGATCATACCTATAAACCTGTAAGAACCAGTAATCTTCTGCGTTAGCATAAATGCTAAGTAAGCCCCGGATTCAAAAGTTAGATTCCACCTACTTGACATGAAGAAAATCATCAGTAAACTGAAATAAAACAATACGCAAGTAAACCTTATTCTTGTTACAAAAGGAAACTGTTGAGTTAACATAATTGAGATTTTGTAATACTAATCACTTGACTGTATCTTTTATTGCTAACCTTTAGCTGTTAGTAAACTGCAAGTTCTAGCATTTTTTGTTATCTCAAAATTTTAAATTTTTGTGAAAATTTGGGGTTTTGACACTCATGATAGCACGCCATGGCTTGGGACACTTTGCAGAGTAGCCTAGAAAACCATCCAGAAACACCTACAGTATGGCATTGATAACGCCTAGGTACCTCATCAGTAGTCATATTGGGGATACCCACGGTCAAACGTTCTAGATTCTCCTTGAAATCTTCGAGCTCTTCATCAGCTTTAGAGCGATATACCATCATGTCTCTAGTACCGACTTTCCTAGCAATAGGTTACATCCCTACTGGACGTACAGATCTAATGTTTGTAGGGAAACATTTACACTTATCTCTGTAATACAAAATAAAAATAGAAAAACAAAAAAAACAAGTTGATAATGTCTTTCCTTACCTTGGTCATCCCATACTTCTCCCTCAGGTAAGACAAGCTCCGGGTCATCATGGAAATATGCCCCCTGATAGGCATAATCCTGAACCACGAGTAACTGGTTTCTCAACTAGAGAAAGAAGCCAAATCCGTAACTGACCTTGGGTCCTCCACCACCAAGGTGAGGAATGGCTGTAACCCATGCAACCATCCTAGGATCCTGAGGCTCAAGCCTGGTAATAGTCACCTGTGGTATTAGATGAGGCACCCCCTGTAAGATAAAAGACATTATCACCGCTCCATAGCCAAATTGCTTCAGTGTTTCTCTCTTGCATTTATGTAACCGATTTTTCAGGCATACTGGCATGCCCTCACACTAGTTGAAGACGGTGGGCTCCCTACACTGCAAAGCATATAGCATACGTGATCTAGTAGTAAGGTGGGAAGAACTAGTTCCCGCCACCTTGCCGATGGTGTATACCACTGTCCTCAAAGGGAGATCTACTATGGACTTGATCCGTAACTTCTTGGATTGAGACTCTGTACCTAGTGTGCACTATTGTTCAATCATCCAAGGAGGTCTCTCCTCCTCGTGGCCTAGATAAAGCTACTAGGCTTCCCCTCATGGACAATCTGGTCAGAAAATAGATATCCTCAATCTCTATGGGTAAGATATGGACCCCCACCACAAAATTTTGTTGATCGGGATCCCACATCCCTATGATATACTCTATCAATCGGATGTGTGCTTTCATGCCGAGACCCGAAAGTATTTTAGAAGCTCGTAGTTCCGTAAAGCCTCAATAGTGGCTGGATCATTGGCAACCTGGTTGTCTAGAACTTCATGTTCCCTTTCCTTCCAAATCACCATGATGTACCTGTAACACACAAATTTTATAATTAGAAAACATATCATGGCTGAAAGGAGGAAAGCATTTAAAATGACAATTTTTGAAGCAAGAAAAAACATAAAAATTGGTTTTCGATGGATTAGGGTTTTTGTTCTTTTTCATAAGGGAGAAGCGACGCTGCTACCCTTTTCCCACAGAGCACTGACAACGCTGTTGTCTGTGGCTTCCAGAGCGTCGATAGCCTATCTACTGTGGACAGAGCACCTACGACGCCTCTATCCTAGCTTGACAGAGAGCCATCGCATGCTCTATCCAATGGCTAGGAATCCTACAGTAAAATTTTTTGGCTTTCTACACCAGTAAAAAAAACCCTTTTGAGATGGTTGATTTCCTATTATTCATTTCAAATTAACAATTTACCTTAAATATTGGCTTTAAAACAACTAAAAATAATTTTTGGAACATGAATTTAACAACGGAAGAAGAAATAAAATGACATTTCTTGAACATAAAAGAGAAAAAATCAAATCACTTACCTCTTCCACGAAGAATGAAGGAACAATGAATGAGGGACCCTTGCAAAAACACCAGTGGGAACTCTTTCTATCAATCCAACTACCAAAACTATCAATGGTAAAAATCAAATGGTAAATAATTCTTACCTACTCTTTCTATTTATAGAATATTTGGAGTTTTCAAAAATTCATTATAATTTATTTATTTTGAAATCCAAATTATTTCATTGAAAATGGGTTTTTACTTTTTACTTTATATAGTTTTGGTAAAATGGCTTTTAATGGTGTTTTTTTGAGTTTTTTTAGGTCAACTTTGGGTTTTGGCTACGATGTAAGCTTTTTAGTCTTTTTCGAGCTTAGAGAAAAAATGAAAAAGTGTCGAGTGTTGTTATACACTTTTTACATGCTCATTAAAATTCCAGTAGAAAGGTGTCGAGTCTACTTTTTCGCTTTTTCAAACTCGTTAAAACTGGATTATGAAAAAGGAACCTAGTTAGGGATTTATATTTAAGCTATTTTCAGTGTCCTTAAAACACAAAAATATTTCCAAGAAAACTTGTTACATTCACGCTTGTAAAAGAATCAGAACGGTCGACTAGTCGGGGGTGGGTTATCTCTTTTTCGGACCGACTGGCCTTATTTACGAAAAATAACCTTTTGGAGTCTTCTTAGCCATTTCAGACTCTCTAAACATGAAACTACAAATGATTTTGCTTCCATCAGACTCATAAAACAAACCGATGAAAGACCCTATTTGGGAACAAACCCCTCCTTTCTCAGGTTCGTGAAAAATATGAGAAAGTACTCGTCATTTGATGAGCTTTAACGAGTGTTTTGTTACCCTTTTTGGAATCGTAAAAATGAAAAGAAGCACTCGCCTTTCGAGGTGGGGAAATTAAGGGAAAGGGGAATGGTTTTCATTTTTTTTATGGTAGTAATCTACAGTCCACCTTTGAACATGGCACCTGTCTGCATTTGCAAATCTGAACAGTTGGGTTTTCATCTTGTCTCCAAGTTGATCCACTTTTGTGATTCATCTGAATCCTTTGAGTCAATTCAAAGAATGCTTTGTCGTATTCCTTGCATTACACCTGGTTCTATTCTCATTCGATTCAATGCTACCAAGTCATGTGTCATGTCGCCAAATTGTTCAAAGGATGTCTCTCCCAGAAAAATAACTCATCGTAATTTTACTTGTCCTTAAAATTCAGTCATGTCTGAGTCAGTCTCATTAATTCAAATCAACTTTTGTTCCTAGTTTTGTGTCACTGTTGCGGGAATCATCATGGCCCTCCTGTGACAAGTCTATTCTTGTTGACTTCAAATCATTATCCAGGAATTAGACCTAGAAACCTAAAGAGTACCTTGAATCCTACATGTCTCAATGGTAGGTTTTCTCGTTTTCAATAGTAGGTTTTCATCAATGACCTCTGATTGGAATATTCTGTCAAGTGTTCGACCTCAACACATTTATTCACACTTGAGGTAATGTACTAAGATACCTTGGGGATCATTGACATCAATTTCCTCGCACTTGTTAACAATTGACATCAATGACTGGTAATCAAGTGGTTTTCTACCATGTTCGACGTCAATAAATCCATTCACATGGTTAGAATCGTATCAACTGGGGATTGGAATGAAGACCCTGAGTGGTTAGGCTTCACCATCATGATTACCTATGCTCAGGTTGCGTTTGGAGATCATTTAGAGTCATGACACGGATCCACATTGTATGTTTAGTGGATGTGTTCCGTATTTTAGGTTAAGAGACATGGTTCTACTTTGTATGTTTTGTAGCTATGTCCTACCTCCTATAGCAGTTATTCATGGACCTACAATGTATCATTGGTAGCCATGACATGGTCATCATCATAGATCTACAGTATATTGGTCCACAGCTATGATTAGTTTGGATAAAGTCAGTTACTGGTCCTATGTTAGTTATGAGTCTATCTCTCTTTACTTCTGTATCAGACAAAAACTTGCAAACTATTTCACCTATCACTCCCTTCTAGCTTCATACTTTGGGGGGAATTCTATTGCACCTAGAAATCCCACTTTGCTTATCAACCTACATGGGAATTTCACATTTCTTTTCAACCTTCCAAAAAGCCTGACTTGAGTCACCTTGGTCATCTTTTTTCCATACCTTGAAAGACCGGCGTCTTTATGCTTTGTACACAGAGCGTCGGTGGTGCTCCTCATAGTGGACCCATAAGCGTCGTTTCCTTTTTTCTTTGACAAAAACCCTAGTTCAACGCCTTTGTCATTTCTACCAGGAGCGTTGATGGTCAAAAGATGAGAAAAAAGAAAGTTTTGGAAGCTTCCATGCAGAAGCCTCCATGGAGTCAAATCCTACACACTTGGGAGAGGTGGCATTCACTTCCCTCACCTGTAGGGATCACATTTTATCCATTTTCCAAGTCATCTCATAAGTTCTAGGCCTATAAAAGAATCCTTCATGATTAGAGTGAGGGAGGCCACAAAAAGCACCCTTATGTTGTTAGTTTGAAGTCTGAATCAGAGGAAAAGTAGAGTAGGCTTATGGTTGGAGAGATCTTCATAGCTATAGAGGATTGTAGACATTCTTATAGAGATTGAAGCCATCGACATCAAGGATTTTTTGTTGTACTTCTTTTTCTTTCATAATGAATACAAAGACATTCCCCTTTCCTGTATTTAATGTATTGATTTTAATTATATATTTTCAGATTCCTTGATCACTGATATAAATAATCAATTTATCATGATGTTCTCATCTTGTTTGTTTGTCTTCTAATCTACTTTGTAGGTACTGAACCATTGCAAGGAATTTTGGAGAGAAGACAAAGAGACCCAAGGTTGAGATATATTGTATTTCATGTTAGTTAATTTGATTGTTTAAGAGAAGGATATGTTGCCATGTCTTTTTGTTCTATATTTGTGATTTACATTTGCAGAGGAACAAACAATGTCTGCACTGATTGAGAATTCCTGATAACACATATATATTGCTACAACACTAACAACATATTCTAAATTAGGTGTAGTATGTGTACGATACAACAAAATCCCGACTAGTTGTCTATACAATGAGCAATCTACTAATGGAGAGTCACCAATTTCACCTAGTTTTATGCTAGAAATAAATGGGCACTTGACTTCTTTACATTCAACCATCTTAAAATTTAATAACATTTCTGAAGCATACTTCTGTTGGCTGATCATGATTCCACTTTCAGATTCCTTAATTTACAAACCAAGAAATTGTTTTAGCAATCCTGGATCAATCATTGCAAATTCATTGTGTAAAGATGCTTTAATCAACCCAATTTATTTGGTGCAACTACATCTAAGAAAAAGGTCATCAACATAAAGAAAAATTACCTGAAATACATCACCAATATTCTACAAATAAACATTAGGATCAAACTTGCATCGAACAAATCCAATTGATAGAAAAAAATAGTCCATCTTGGCATACCAAGCCCTTGGGGCTTGCTTGAGGCCATAAAGTGACTTCTTTAACCTGCAAAGAAGGGAAAGATCCTCTTGGAAACATTCAGGTTTCTTCATGTATATATCTTCCTGTAGCTCACCATGAATAAATGCACTTTTGACATCCATGTAGTGGAGCTCCCAGCGCTTACTAGCAGCAATGGCTAAAACTAGCCTGATTGAATCCATCTTTGCAACCAGTGAAAAGGTCTCTGTATAGTCCACTCCTTAGACTTGAGAAAAGCCTTTGGAAACTAATATATACTTATATATTATATAACACCCATCAGAAGAAACTTTGGTCCTATATACCCACTTGCATTGCACAAGCTTCCTCTTCGGAGGCAAGGGATCCAATTCCCAAGTTTCATTCTCTTGTAAAGAATTGAATTCCTCTTCCATGGATGATTGCAATGTTGGGTGATGATATGTTTCCTAATATTATTGTGGATCAAATACAACCATCATATAGAAATTCTCAGCAAGGGTAACTTCACTTGCATAAGAAGCATTGTGAAATTGTGATCTTGTCTTCCTAGGATCTAGAGGATTGCCTGCTAAATCCCCAGCAACTTGTATGGTTTTATTTGTCCACTTGGGCCTTGAGGGTGAGTCACGTACACAAAAATAATCTTCAGCCATATAATTATCATAAATATCAGAAATTTCAGAGAGGTAATCATCAATTACATCATCTTGGTGTTGAGGAGAAGAGCATTCCCCCGGTGCTAGCTCAAAATCTGGTATAATTTCCTCTTCGAATTGCACACTTATTTCAATGAAAGTTTTGTGTGTGGATGTATAAAATATATTGTAGACCTTTTTTAATTCACCACATCCCACCGTGATGCATTATTTTCTTTGTGGCTACAATGCCTTCCTCTTTTCTGATGGAATTTGAGCCCATGCCCTTGAGCCAAAAATCCTGAAATGTGAGATATTTGGTTTGTGACCAAACCAAGCTTCATAAGGTGTTTTCCCTTTCACTTATTTGTGTAGAGACCTGTTCTGAATATATGTAGAATAGTTAATTCCTTCATGCCATATCTTAGGAATCAAATCCTTAGCCTCAATCATGCATGTAGCCATCTCCTTGAGAGCCCTATTTTTCCTCTCTGCCACACCATTTTGTTGTGGTGTGTAGGGGACCGAATGCTGCGTTTGGATGCCACATTCCTTACATAGGTGCTGCAAATTTTTATTCACATACTCTTTACCATTATCAGTCCTAAGGATTTTAATCTTGTTCACACTTTGATTCTCAACCAGGGCCTTCCAAATCTTGAGAGTCTCAAAGAATTCAGATTTGAGATTTAGGAAGTATACCCAACAAAACCTTGAGAAATCACCTATGAAAGTGAGAACATACCTTGATACTACATAAGAGGGAGTGGGAAAAGGACCAATGAGATATGAATGCACCAATACAAGTGTTTTTGTAGCTCTCCTTTCCTTCCCCTTCTCATAGTTGTGCTATGGATGCTTTCCCACCACACAACCAATGGATGCACCATTGGAAGATTTGATAGGAGGAATCCCTTCCACCATGTAATCCTTGTTCAATTCTTGGAGATATTTGTAGTTCATATGGACAAATATATCATGACACAAATTTTTGGTTTCATTGGCATGAGACAGAAGTGCTTTCCCACTAGAATTTGGAAGAAATTTGGAGAATTTGTACATCCTAGCTTGGTGATCTGCATACCCCAACACCACAACTTTGTTGGAGGATATTTATACTATCTCAACCTCATATAGAGTAAATATTACTCTCTTTGCTTCTCCAGTATGTTTCATTTGGTATATTGATAGCAGGTTCGCTGCCAAATATGGTACATAGAGGACATTGTTGAAATATCCATTGTCAAGGTCAATCCTACCAACTCCCTTGGCTTGGATCTTAGAGTCATTACCCATTTGAACAGCTATGCCACTATTCTAATACATGGATTTGAAGAACTCTATGATAGAGGACATATTCCTTGATTCTCCCAAATCAATGATGAAGGTGTATGGATCTTAAGAACCTGCAACCAAAGCATGACACTTCTCCTTGTTGTTAGAACCTGAACTCCCATCCTTCTTCCTTATGCTATCTGGGACTGGGATGTTGTTCTTTTCCAACGGCTGCACCATCATATAAATGGTTTTATTCATGCAAGAACTCTCTGGATGCCATCCCTTGTGGAAATAGGTGCATTTGGTCTTCTCCTTACCCTTCTTGTCCTTTTCCTTGCAAGGATTCAAACCCCCATCAAGAATCTTGGGTTTGTCTTGTTTCTTCTTATTTGGTTGTTTCAAATCCTTGGCTTTCTTCTTGCCCTCGGATGCATTCGAAACACTTGCAGCAAGAGCTTCGTCCTTTCTTGTTTCGATGGTGCCCATATGTACTAGCTTATCTTGCTCTTGGGTCAAAGACTCCATGAAGCTTGCTAGTGATGGCATTTTCCAATTTCGAATGGTTAGCTTTCCAGAATGGAATGTGCTAACAAACGCTGGGTATTTTGGCCCCAACTTTGAAAGGATTGATAGTATTAGATTCTCTTCCTTCTTCTCAATTCCACATTGCTTGAGTTGAAGTACCAAAGACTTAAATTTGGTGAAGAAATCTTGGATGGTGTCAAAATGCACTAGGCTCAAGGTAATGAGCTCATTTTTGAGCTGGTGTCCCCTTAGTTCATCAGTTTTCCCAAAAAGAGCTTCGAGCCTGAGCAAAAATTCATTTGTGGTGGATAAATTTTCAACATGAAAAACGAGATCTCTCAAAATGCTAAGACATAACATTCCAAAAGCTTCATCAAGTCTATTGAAGTATTTCATCTTCTCTATTGCAGAATTTGGCTCTACCTCTGTCCCCATGGTGACCTTGTAGAGACCCTTGGATGGCCATTTATGCCTTCCATTCAAATTAATTGAATGGATTCGGCAAGACATGGCTTTGTTCCATCTCTGCTTGCGCTAGTGGTGAGAATTTGTTGAAAGTACCTGTAAAAAACACTTCAAATATATCTGGAAAATCCCCCAATATGCGGCTCAAACATTATAGATTGATATGAAACTCCAATCATATCTGATACCATGTGAGAATTTGATTCATAGATGGATCTAGGAGCACAAGAGACTCTCACAATTCGAATTACTTTGCAAAACCATCAAAAACCTTGAAAGAGTAACAAAATTTTACATACACATGTAAACACAAAGTGGATATTATGAACTGTCTAACATTTAATGTGTTTATATCATATATATATATATATATATATTACATTAGGAAGAATTCGTGAGGCTTAGGAATCCAATTGGGAGTGTACATGTGTCATGACAATATTTGACCTCAACACCCCCTAGGTGGACCAATGAAGCTCCAACACAGCCCAAAAAATTATGAAACCTAGTGTGAACATTGATGAAGTGTGATGGGGAAAAAATGAGTCCAAGGCATGCATGAGTGATCAAGTAGAGGTGTGGGAGTGGCTTAAGGAGCACAATAAATGCACTAGGAGGGAAAAAAAGGTCAAAAACAACACTAGCACACCTAGTCAAACCCAGATTCCCCAAAACAAGGAAGTAGCAGTCCAATGAATTAATGAGGATGCGCATGTGCTGGGTTGACCAATATAGAGCATTGGTGTGTGTGTGAATGGTCTAAAAATAACCAGTTCACCTCCTAGACCAATTTCCGTAAGTCTAAACCATAGAAACTTAATGCATAGAAACAAATGAAATTGACTAAGGTATAAACTAAGGTACTAAGGATGGATTATTTTTCTAACACTAATCACTTAGGTTTAGTTGGTAGATTCAAATCTTATTTACATGATTTGAATTCTACTTATTGTAACACCATTGCATTATTGATTAATGAATGAAGATTAATGTTGTGATTATCTTAGCAATTCTTGTCCGATTTATCTGAAATTTGTGGCATGATTTTCTTATTTAGTGCACATTCTTTTTTATTATTCCACTGCATAATTCCCTTCCTATAACTTTCATATTTTCATGTAGATCAATGGTTCACAAATTTAACATGGTATCAAAGCCTTGTGTGGGATAGCAACAAGTCTTGTCCAATTTCCATTGTACACTAGAAGCAGCTGAGTTTCCACATAAATCCTGGGTTCATAGCATTTCTCCCTCTAGATTCTATCTAGATAAGTCTATCCAGGTGTGACGAACTCTGATAAAGTGAACATGTCGAGGTGGAAAGGATTGAACTAACATATGATTGCGAATTGAATTGGTTTTTTCAATTTTTTTTGCAAGTACCTATGTAGCTTCTTGAGGAATAAACTGATCAGCATACAGAAAATGGATTCTTCAGCTCTCATACTGTGAATCCTTACACCCTTCAAATACACTGATTGGAGGGCAGATATGTAGGTAGCCTTGTGCAATCTTGGTCTGTTTAGGATGACAATAGGAAGAGAAATTGAGCCAAAATTTTGAATTGGCTTGATGAAGCCTTCAGCTTCATGTGCACTCATATCTCCTGGGATCTTTTGTTCCACCTCGAGGGACTAAGGAATTTGAAGGAAGCTTGGGATAAACTTGAATCTTTGTTTGGAAAACAAGATGAGATTTGAGGGAATATTTTGGAGAATGAGCTCATTTCTCTACATCCCAACGATTTCGAATCTATTCAACAATTCTTTAAAAAATACAAGTCACTAGTACTGCAATGCAAACAATATGGATTAGAGAGAAAATATGATCATCTTGTGCTGTCAGTGTTGAGCAAGCTTGGCTCAAAGTATTCATTCGTTGTATCTACATTCCATTCTGAAAGAGATTCCATCCATAATTGGAAGATTCCTTCTCTAGATTCTTTTGTTGAGTCCTTAATACAAGAGCACGATAAATTGGTTCAAATGGGAGTCATTCATACCTCCAAGAATCAAGAACTCTTAGTGAAAGACTCAAACAATGCACAAGAAAAAGGGAAACACAAAGGGAAGGAGACCAAAAACATTGATTCGAAGCCAAAGGAAAATCAAAGGTCTTCTGATGGAGCCTCGGGTTCCAAGAAAAAGAATAAATTCGAGAAGACTAAGTGTCCATATTATATGAGAGGATTTCATCTAGAGAATCAGTGAATGAAGAATACCATTGACCAGTTGACAACACTCCTTGAACATAAAAATATTTCCCTTCCACAAGGTGTAGAGATGTCTAAAGTTGGAGAGCACACTGAAGAATATTAGAGGTGTCATGCTGATCCGAATTTCATGGGGAATATGGTCTAAATTTGGATGTATGAGTCATAAAAACATTTAATGAGAGGCCACACGCTCTCAGTCATCATAAAAGCATTAAATGGAGAGGCCACCCTCTCTCATCCATGGTCATTGATAACTCATGGTTTTGTTTCATGGTATGGCTTCAAGGCACATTGTACCTCTCTCATCCATGGTATTTCACAACCCATGGTTTTGACCCATGGTATTGCCCCAAGGCACATTGTAATAATGTTATAAAAAAAGGCTCTATGCCTTCTCAATAAGAATGGAAGGATTTTTGGTATCCTACATTTATCTTATTTTATTCAGTGATTGAGTTATTGGTGCTGAGTATCTTTCTAAGTATGGTTTGAGAGGTGAGGCTCAAAGAACCCTCTTTGAGCCTCACCCCTCCATGTCACATATTTACTCTATGTTTCTCTATGTTATTATATGCATCAAATGTTAACAATTGTATAGCTTTAATTCCCTCCTCTCTTAGCATCCAAGCCTTTCGGGTCTCAACCCCCAAGATCTGGATCAGTGGTATCAGAGCAGGTACGCTCTCTATGGGAATGAGGGTTTGAGCATAGTTCGGGTTCAAAGATCTGCAGATATTTTCAGCCTCCTTTTGGCATACTCAGAGTCCATTGCTGGGCCACACACTGTAAGCATCACAATTGGTCCTCAAGCAATATAGGATATCTAAGTTTCAAGAGGAATTTCCATGATCTCTACAACATCTGATTTTGCTCTACAAACCCTTGGCATCCTTTGTGGTCCTCTAGAAAATTCAAATGGATGCTTAAAATTGCATAAATAGTTTCAGAGGCTCTTCCATAGCTCATTATAAATATATTTCCTTCATCTAAAATGGGTATTTTTTGGTTTCTCATTTACCTTCCTAGTTTGTGAGATATGCTTGTTTGAAGCAACCTATGTTTGTACACAATGCGACCTCATGTACTGCAAATTCAAACAAGTACCACGGAATCCAAAAAATATATCAGAGGCTTTACCATAGCTCATTGGAAATATATTTGCGTTAGCTAAAATGGGTATCTCACAGTTTTTCATTTGGATCTTTGGTTTGAGATATATCATCGATTGAAGCAACATGTGTCTAGAAAACCAGTGCGTGCGCGTCCCTTGAGTTTCGACAACCATTTTCTCATTCATTGGGCCACCACAGAGAGAGTATGTTATATGGATGAAAAGGTCTCTTCAATATCTCAAATGGTTCTTCAACGGAATTCAATTTCATCACCTGCATCAAAATATATGAATGGATTTGCAGCAAGACATCAACTTCATCAAAGGCCATTTTTTTTTTACTTTTATGAAATCCTATTGTAATCATGGTTATGGGTTAACCACACAAAACCCATGGTTAGGGGTCAACCACACAAAACCCACAGTTATGGTTATGGGTCAACCACACAAAACCCATGGTTAGGGGTCAACCACACAAAACCCACAGTTATGGGTTAACCACGGAAAACCCTTCTCTTCATTGGAAATTGACACATTGTAATCATGGGTCTCTTTTTAGTATGAAATGATGGGGACCATCATTTTCTAAGGGGGGAAGAATGATATGAATTTCAAGGGGAATATAGTCTAAATTCAGATGTATGAGTCATAAAAACATTTAATGAGAGGCCACACACTCTCAGTCATCATAAAAGCATTAAACGGAGAGGCCACCCTCTCTCATCCATGGTCATTGATAACTCATGGTTTTGTTTCATGGTATGGCTTCAAGGCACATTGTACCTCTCTCATCCATGGTATTTCACAACCCATGGTTTTGACCCATGGTATTTCCCCAAGGCACATTGTAATAATGTTATTAAAAAGGCTATGTGCCTTCTCAATAAGGATGGAAGGATTTTTGGCATCCTACATTTATCTTATTTTATTTAGTTATTGAGTTATTGGTGTTGAGTATCTTTCTGAGTATGGTTTGAGAGGTGAGGCTCAAAGAACCTTCTTTGAGCCTCACCCCTCTATGTCACATATTTACTCTATGTTTCTCTATGTTATTCTATGCATCAAATGTTAAAAAATTTATAGCTTTAATTCCCTCCTCTCTTAGCATCCAAGCCTTTCGGGTCTTAGCCCCCAAGATACGGATCACATGCTTTGAAAGCAAGCTTCACTCAATCGGAGGCTTACTTGATAGATTCTAGAGAATCCAACCACATGGTTTCCTCCAAATAATCCTTCATTACTTTGGATCTCTCAGGAGGATCTATCATTCATATGGGGGATAATTCATAGATCCCAGTTTTTGGAGAGGTTCTATTAAAATCCAACATGGAGAGTTCAACAATGTACTCTATGTTCCCTCTCTTGCAACAAATTTGTTATCTGTTTATCAGATGACACATACTGGCTCGCCAAAGCAAGTTGTATTTGGTCCTGAATCAATGGAGATCTCAGATATCTCAACTAGGAAGATTATAGCAAAGGGTGTTGCAAACCATGCCTCCAAGGCATATGAATTCTCACAATTTTTACCATACTCGGCTCTAGTACAATCTTAGCAGCCATTTGTAGATAAGTATATATTGTCTAAAATTTCAGTTTCAGAATATGAGGAACAATATTAGCATGATCTTGATATTGAGATTATACCTCAATATTATCTAGATCCAAATCCAACTCCTATTTCGAATCAGAATCCTAAATGGGCCCAAAAGCTCATTGAAACAGCTGGGAATTGTGATGGGAATCTAGATGATAGAAGAAGAACAAGGTCCCTGTATTAGAATGAACATGTTTCACTCTCTCACACAACTTTGCTACCTATAGAGTGGTGCAACAAAATTCCACTGAGATGCTACTTGATTATAGCGAATGATCCACAATTTGGCCCATTGAAGAAAAAAATGGATCATTCCATTCCTCCTCCAGAAAGAAGAGACAAAAACAACTTTCAACATATCAGAAGAAGATGGAAACACTCACATGCACAGTCCTAGGATGTTGATGCATAGAAGAACCATGATTCTTTATGGCTGCTCCACAGAGTTGCAAATTGCAACAACTTTTTCACAAGTTTTTTTCTCAAAGAGAAACTATTTCTATTAAGTATAGCTTGTCTTCTTGATTTTACCTGGTTATTTTGAGGGGGGGGTTTCCCATGAGATTTTCCCCATTTTCCTTATTTTACTAAGAATAATTTTATGTCATTTAGATTGTATGGGTGACTTTTGGCCTAGTTTTCAGGGCCCAAGTTTTCCAAAGTTAAAATTAAGAGGGGTGTTGGGATTAATTAATCCTCCTTTGTCCAATATAGTCTATTTGGTCTATTTTCCTAATTTAAGGGGTAAATATTATTGTACTAGAGTGAGGGGGGAACACATAGAGGTTATATTCCACTTAATGCATGTGCATGCATGAGTTTATGTGCCTCTGGGACTAATCCCTACATTATATAAGCCCTCTCTAAGTCCCACAAACAACCTCCATCAGCTGGTCATGGTTGGTAAGCAGTTATGTTGAGTTAACCTCCAGTTACAATCAGTTAGATCAATTTCAGTTATCCTAGCGCCAATTTTACATTATTTAAGGGAGAGTGGCACCTTTTTCCCACCTATCCCATTAGTTAACTAATTGTGGACTGATTTAGACATCCGGAGTTAGACTAGTGAGTTATAGTAGTGATTTAGACACACTGAGTTAGATAATTAGTCAGGTTTAGTTGGTAGATTCGAATCTTATCCACATGATTCGAATTCTACTTATTGTAACACCATTGTATCACTGATTAATGAATGAATATTAATTTTGTGATTGTCTGAGCAATTATTCTCCAATTTATCTGAAATTTGTGGCATGAATTTCTTGTTCAATGTACATTCTCTTTGATTATTCCACTTCATAATTCCTTTCATAAAGATTTCATATTTTCTTGTAGATCAATGGTTCCAAAATTTAACATGGTATCAGAGCCTTGTTAAGGCTAGAAGAAAGTCTTCTCCAATCTCCATTGTACACTAGAAGCAGCCAAGTTTCCACATAAATCATGGAATCATAGCATTGCTCCCTCTAGATTCTGTCCAGAGAAGTCTATCCAGGTGTGACGAAATATGAGAAAGTGTACATGTCGAGGTGGAAAGTCTTGAACTGACATATGATTGCGAATTGAATAGGGTTTTGTAGTGTTCTTTGCAGGTACCTACGTAGATTCTTGAGGAATAACCTGATCAGTATACAGAAAGATGGATTCTTCAGATATCATACCCAGAATCCTTACGCCCTTCAACTACACTGATTGGAGGGAAGATATGCAGGTATCCTTGAGCAAGCTTGGTCTGTTTAGGATGACAATGGACAGAAAAACTGAGCCCCGGTTGTATATTGAGGAGAACAAATTTTTTAATCGGCTTGATGAAGCCTTCAACTTCATGTGCACTCATATATCCTGGGATATTTTGTTCCACCTTGAGGGACTAAGGACTCTGAAGGAAGCTTGGGATAAACTTGAATCTTTGGTTGGAATACAAGATGAGATTTAAGGGCATATTTTGGAGAATGAGCTCATTGCTCTACAACCTGGCAATTTTGAATCTATTCAACAATTATTTACAAAAGACAAGTCACTAGTACTTCAATGAAAACAATGTGGATTAGAGAGGAAATATGAGCATCTTGTGCTGTCAGTGCTGAGCAAGCTTGGCTCATAGTACTCAATATTTATCTCTACATTCCATTTCGGAAGAGCTTCCATCCCTAATTGGAAGATTCCTTCTCTATATGCTTTTATTGAGTCCTTAATATAAGAGCAAGATAAATTGGTTCAAATGGGAGTGATTCAGACCTCCAAGAATCAAGCACTCTTAGCGAAAGACTGAAACAATGCCAAAGAAAGAGGAAAGCACAAAGGGAAGGAGACCAAAAACACTGATTCAAAGCCAAAGGAGAATCAAATATCTTTCGATGGATCCTCAGGTTCCAAGAAAAAAAAGAAATTTGAGAAGACTAAGTGTCCATATTGTATGAGAGTCTTTCATCTAGAGAATCAATACATGAAGAATACCATTAACCAGTTGACGACACTCCTTGAACATAACAATATTTCTATAACACCCTGGTTTTGACCCCATTTGCATTAATGTATGTGATTTATGTATTGTAATGAATCATGGTGTGGAGCTGAAGGCAAAAGCCCCACCATCGATTTGGTTGTGTTGTGACAACCACCACCCTTCATCATTCTGTTGTTAGTGGGGCATCTATTCGCTGATAGCAAGACCACTACGTCGATTTTTCCATTCTCCCCACGCACTTGCACTCTCTACATGATGCACCTTCTGAACTGCGGATGGTCTATCCACTATCTGAATGGTGGCTATTCATTCACCTCATGCAGGCTGAGTTAAAAGGGAACGACAATCCATGATGCAGGGTTCACCATTCCTCTTACACCGCCTTTCTAGCCTGTGAATTTTCTTCCCCTGTTCATGCAGAGCATTGGTCTTTTCCCACCATTGTTAGATTGTTGTGATTTTCCTCACCGATCGTTGGTTGCAGCTTCCTCCACGCATTGTCGACTATGTTTTTCCTGTACAATGCTGAAATTGTTGTAGGTTGTTTTGGTTTTCCTTTATGGTTCGTTGGCTGTTATTCCATCGTGGAATTGTGGTCATGATTTCCTTTCCAGCTATGTGTTTTAGTTGTTTCTTATTATTTTCCTTCATGAATAGATTGAGAGTCGGCCTCTTCCCATTTGCTGGACTGTGTATTTTTCTTCAGCGATTGCAATGAAGATTTTGTGTTGTGGGCTCAGGTTGCTCATGCGATGTCAATGGCCACGATTATTGAACCGTGTTTTCCCCTGTAAAATCCTGAAGATTTGTTTGGCTACTTGCATGCAGTGGTTTTGTCCTTAGACTACATTGGAGTGGTGAATGAGGGCTTGAGGTGCTTGATAAACCTGGTGGATTGAGAACCACAAAGACAGATCCGCTGAGCTGGTCTTCTTCTCCACAACCCCTGAATAGCACTAGAAGGGAAATCAGGGTCTGAGGGACTGTGTTGCAGAGAAAGGACTGATTTCCTTGTGTTGGGTGTGTGTGGGTGTTCTAGAAGCCAGTCTGGTTCTGGTGTCGGTGCACCATCTTAGCATTAGCCTTTCCCAGCTCCTGGATGGCCTGATAAACCCAAATTTGTTGGCTTGGCTAATATGCTATTCGCCTAATAAACCCAACAATGTTGGCTTGGCTGAATAGTGTACCCTTGTGGTGTTGTTATCCTTGGTTATGTGTAAGCCTGTTAGTTCCTTATTCCTTAGGGAATCATGCCCAGCTCAGGGATTTTCATGTTGCTAAGAGATTAAGGAGCACGTGGGTCTATGGTTGGGTGGAACATTGCAGCGATGTAGCTGGTTGCAGAACAAGCTCTTTATAAGATAAGTATTCTTTCCTAACTTGTATCTTCAATTATAATTACCATTGATGAATGATGTTATACATGTTAAATGCTGATCCTAATATGCATGAATGCTGATTGATATGTTTTTCTTCTGTTGTGTATATGAATGACTATGATTCGTAATATGTTTTATGTTTTAAGTATCATGCTTCAGCAGTATATTTATGTATGCTCATGTTCATGGGGCTAGATCCCTGGATGATTTGACATATCGTAGCATCCTCTTCCCCGGTCGGAGGGTCGGGGATGTCTCAATTTCCCTTCCACAAGGTCCAGATATGTCTGAAGCTGGAGAGAATACTGAAGAATATGAGAGGTTCCATGCTTTGAAAGCAGGCTTCACTCAGTCGAAGGCTTACTTGGTAGATTGTGGAGCATTCAACTATCGTGGTTGCCTCTAAAGAATCCTCCACTACTTTGGATCTGTCGGGAGGACATAACATTCATATGGGGGATAATTCACAGATCCCAACTATTGGGAGAGGTTCTATTAAAATCCAACATGGAGAGTTCAAGAATGCACTCTATGTGCCCTCTCTTGCAGCAAATTTGTTATATGTTTATCAGATGACACATACTGGCTCACCAAAGCAAGTTGCATTTGTTTCTGGCCCAATGGAGATATCAAATATCTCAACTAGGAAGATTATAGAGAAGGGTGTTGTAAAACATGCCACCAAGGCATATGAATTCTCACACTTTCTGCCATACTCAGCTCTAGTACAACCTCGACAACCATTCAAAAGGGAAGTTAAAAACTCTCTTTCATATCCATATCCATTTGCAGATAATGATATTTTGTCTAAAATTTCAGTTTCAGAAGATGAGGAACAAGATCAACATGATCTTGATATTGGGATTATAAATCAAGAGGAGCTAGATCCAAATCAGGATCCTATTATGAATCAGAAGCCTAAATGGGTCCAAAAGCTCATTGAAGCAAGTGGGAATGGTGCTGGGAATCTAGATGATAGAATAAGAATGAGGTCCAAGTATCATAATGAACATATTTCACTCTCTCACACAACTCATCTACCTACAGAGTGGTGTAACAAAATTCCACAGAGATGCTACTTCATGATAGTGAATGATCCACAATTTGACCCACTGAAGAACAAAATGGATCATTCCATTCCTTCTCTAGAATGAAGAGACAAAAGGAAAATTCAACAGATCAAAAGAAGCTGGAAAGGTTCACATGCACAGCCCTAGGATGTTGATGCATAGAAGAACCATGATTCTGCATGGCTGCTCCACAAAGTTGCAAATTGCAGCAATTTTTTCACAAGTTTTTGCTCAAAGAGAAAAAATTCCTCTTAAGTATAGCGCGTTTTTCTGATTTTGCCTGCTTATTTTGAGGGGGGGGTTCCCATGAGGTTTTCCCCATTTTCCTTATTTTATTAAGCAATATTTTATGTCGTTTAGATTGTATGGGTGACTTTTGGCCTAGTTTCTAGAGGCCAAGCTGTCCAAAGTTAGGATTAAGGGGGATGTTGGGATTAATTAATCCTCCTTTGTCCAATATAGTCTATTTGGTTTATTTTCCTAACTTAGGGGGTAATTATTACTGTACTAGAGTGTGAGGGACACACATAGAGGGTATCTTCCACTTATTGCATGTGGATGCATGAGTTTATGTGCCTCTGAGACTAATCCCTGCATTATAGGATCCCACTCAAAGTGCCACCAGTGACATCCATCAGTTGGTTATGGTTGGTAAGGAGTTATGTTGAGTTAACCTCTAGTTACAATAAGTTAGATCACTTTTAGTTAGCTTAGCACCAATTTTGCATGATTTAAGGGAAAGTGGCACCTTTTTCCTACCTACCCCATTAGTTAACTGATTATAGACTGATTTATACATCCATAGTTAGACTAGTGAGTTCCAGCAGTGATTTAGACACACCGAGTTAGCTAATCAGTCAGGTTTAGTTGGTAGATTCAAATCTTATCCACATGATTCGAACTATACTTATTGTAACACCATTGTACTAATGATTAATTAATGAAGATTAATGTTGTGATTATCTAAGCAATTCTTGTCCGATTTATCTGAAATTTGTGGCATGAATTTCCTGTTTAGTATACATTCTCTTTGATTATTCCATTGCATAATTCCCTTTAGAATCAGTTGAACTATTAATTGTTGGGTTTTTCATCCTTCGTATTTGGAGGGTTCCTAGGGTATATATTGTCTTTCATGGTTTATTTATTCACATGGATGATTTATTTATGAGATTTATATATGGCTGATATATGTGGCTAATTTATATGTCACTAATTTATGAGAATCATATGTGATGAAATTGACCAATAAATTTTTTAAAGTTCAAGCATCTATAATTTTTCTCAAACATCGGCACATCCTTCCAAGCTCTTTTTGCTAAGTAAAAACTACTAAGCGAGACTATCAATTGGATTTATAAAACACTGGAGGAAAGAAGACATGATGGGGACAGAAGAGGGAAAGTCCAACAAACACAATGGAAGATGAATCTAGGTGATGGAATTGGCAATGCACAACCAATTTATAAATCCTTTATATTACACGTCTAAGAATTAATTGAAGAGACATTGAATACAATGGATTCATGTATTGAGAAACCCAAAGGTGATCATGAAGACTTCAAAATTTATTGCATGAAGTATTGGATTTTTGGGAAAAGGACAAAAAGTGGAAATCCAGTTCAAGGGATCGATTTGGCAAGAATGATGTTGCTTAAAATCTCTAGTATGAAATCAACACGTGACATTTTTGCATGACTTACTGGTCATATCACTTTATTTTCCAAGTACGATGACAGATGAAAGATGTGCGACCACGGGATGACTTAATAACATCCATCAAATTTCCTCGTGTGCAAAATCCAAGACAAGATCATACATAGACCACATTAATTGAGACACAAACAATATTGAAATTTGAAAACATTTGTGGCAAGGAAGAATGACACAGTTCAGTCTACCTAGCATAGATAGGGATCATCTGCAACATGACGATGGATCTGGCACTCCAGAAGAAAGAAAAAGAGTATGAATCTAGGGGGATTCAATGAATAAGAGAAACCATTTGTCATTGTTTCCAAAGTGGGAGAATAAAATAAACTGAAAGATGGATATGTGCAAAAGAACGAAGAAAATAATTAAAGGCGTAATCACAGGGGGAGATTTTGGGGAAAAAAGGAAGAGCTCATTTTCAGGGGGAGCTCATGGTCAATTGGTGTTGACATCAATTCCAAAGGGGAATATTGTTGAATTTTTGGGTTGCCATTAATTTCAAAGGACAAAATAAATAAGACTCATTTGTCACTGGTAAATCAACAAAGTCTGTGTTGTCATCAATGTCCAAGGAAAATTAAGGTTTAGGGTCAAACACCAAATTTGATGTGACAAAAGTGCATGAAGTCATCCTCATACAAATCTAGTTTGAAGAAATACATATAGAATAAATGTGGAAGTCCAGAGAATGTGAAGATACCACCACAACATGGGATATATGTGTGAATATAACAACCTTAAAAAGGAATTTAGAAGAAGAATATGAAAGTCAAGGATGTGAAAAAATACTACCAAGATATGAGACTTATGTAAGAAGTTAGAAGAAAAATATGAAAGTTAAGGATGTGTGAAATTAACACTAAGATATGGATTTATGTGTGAAAATATCACAAAGGTAGTGGCATATGTGCGCAAAGTCCCACCAGTTTGGGTTGATAAAATGTTGCACATCAATGAAAAATATAACTTGATCAAGAAGCAAACAAGTTGGGGCGTTATTCAAGTAAAAGGAATTTCAAATTGTGGACACGCCTCTTGAATTAGTAAGAGTATAAATAAGCAAGATATGAGTGCGTTGAAGTAATATTGGAGAGAGAATAATTGATTAAGATAATATGTTTGGACAAGCTTCGTAATTCTTGGGGTATCAATGGATCATTGATTGTAGAAGAAGCATATACAGTGGAGACGAATTGTGCAAATTGGCAATGGATGAATTGCAAGAAGAGAGCCAAGTATAAGGATACCCAAAATCAAGATGTGTGAATATTTTACTTAGTAAATGACACAGATCATAAAATCACATAAGTGATTGAGTGTGTAGAAGTGAAGATATATGAAGTTCGTAACACTAGACAACGCCAGATCACATATTATAGAAGTAACTCAATATTCACATATATGTGGATATTATGTGACACAGATCATAGTAATTGTTGCACATCGCAGATAAGCAAACTTTATGATGTGACATAAATAGATAGGGGAAAGGCATAGAACAAAAATGATACAACAGTTACATATTACTGAGTCACACATCATAGATAAGGTAAATTCCATACTTCAGTTATTTGATACACACTTATTATATTTCAAAGAGGCAGGAAGGGGAAAGGAAGAGGGAGTTGGAGCTTCCTTCCAATGGTATTCGACAAAACAATCAGGGAGTTGGATATTCCTTCTAGTTGTAGCTAGTAAAACGATCAAGGGGTCAGAGCCTCCTTCAATTGAAGCTGGTAAACATATTTGGGAGTGGGTTATTCCATTCAATTGCAGCTAAAGAAACAATTAGAGATCACATTCTTAAACATGTTGGTTCTTGATTATTGTAAGTTGTAGCTTTCACGAATAGACAAACATCTATTCAATTTGGTGCCTGAAGTTAATGAGTTAGTGCTTGCACACATTGAAGACTTTATAGGTCAATGTTTATAATCAACATGTTGTTTCTTGTGGATCAAGTTGGAACCTGAATGATTTGGTGCTCATGTTTGGATGTTTTTCTCTCCAATTGATGTAATAATTATTTTTACATATAGATATACACATATACTTATTCTTTAGATTTTGTGCACAACTGTGTATTTATTGTTTCAACTAAAAAGTTTTAAGTGCTAAAAATTTGTTAAAGTAAAATAATTTGAAATATGCGCTATATACTCATTCAACCCCCCCCTCTCAGTATATACTCATAAACACCTCCCTCTTTTCCTCTCCTATTATATTTTTCAATTTAAAATAATTCATTATTTTCTTCTCCTTTTTCTTGTTCCATTTTACATTGCATTATCATTTACGTAATCTCTAACCTTCATACATTTGTGAATTACATTTTAGGCATTGAGTCTACATCCATTTGTTCACTTGGATCCATTTTTAAATCACAAATGAATTGTTTCTTTCATGTTTTAGGCCTATGTTTTTATCATAAATACCATGTTATGCACACTACTTTGTATTCGTGACTTCCAAATCAACAAAGCATAAAATCTCAAACTGTTAGGAACCCATGTCAACCCTTCTCTTTACTTTGTCAAATATATTGTTGTTGGACAAATATTCTTTGTAAGCCATCCTGTGAGTATATTGTATTATCCCACATTCATGGAGAGTAATATTTTTTTAGATTAGACTTAGTATATAAGTAAGTGTTGAGGCCAATGAAGATATCCAAGAATTATTTGTATTGAGATTACTCAAAGGAGGTTTCCCATTGAAAGTGGTCTACAATCAATAAAATTCCTTCTGTGATCTGTTATTTATGTTATATCATACATTTTAACTATTTTATGTAGGAGGTTTATCTCATCTAGTATCAAAGCACTTTCCTTGGCACAAGTGGGATTTTTTTTCTTCTTTTTGGCAAAAAAAAGGGCAAAATTAGGTGGCAAATTTTAGATCAAATTTTGAAACATTTTGTGAATATTCATAAGAAACAAGTTGTATATATGAATTCCTCTTGCAAAAATATGCAGTTTCAAAAAAACAATCATCTCATTTGGAGTTCGGAAAGTGGATATATCATTCATTTAAAATCAGCTATTTTTCAGAATTTTGATGACAGCCGCGAGACTTGCAGAGTTATAATATTTTGACTGGGTGCCCAAAAGTGTAAGGGAAACCCTGCGTGCAATATCATATACCTTGCATGCTCCATGATCATTCTATTCATCCTTTCTGACAGACCATTTTCTTGTGGTGTTTCAGGGACTGTCTTCTCTCTGTGAATCCCATTGTATGAACAATAACTATCAAAATCCTTGCTGCAGTATTCACCTCCATTATTAGATCTAAGACATTTCAAATTTTTTCTTGTCTCATTATCATCCAAATATTTCCACTTCTTAAAAGTATCAAACACATCATATTTTCGTCTAATTCAATAAACCCAAGTTTTTCTGGTTACATCATCAATAAAAGTAACATAATAGCAAGAGCCACCAAGAGATTGTACCTGAGCTAGTCCCCATACATTTGTATGCACAAGCTCTAACTTTTCACTCTTCGTTTGTTTCCCAAACCTGAGAAATCTAACTCTCTTTTGTTTTCCATAAACATAGTTCTCACAGAATTCCAAACTTACCTACTTTAGATCTAGAAGCAATTTCCTTAAGTGGAGAATTTGCATCCCCTTCTCACTCATGTGGCCAAGCCTATGATGCCATGATGTTGCACCTATTTCTGTGAAAGCTACAGATATAGAATAATCAGTATTATGAGGACATAAATACAATCTACCTACCCTATGTCCTTTTTCTATTACCGATGCTCCTTTAGTTATCTTCTACCACATTTTTTCAAACATAGACAAACACCCGCTATCTCCCAAATGCCCCATTGAGATCATATTTCTTTTCATAGAAGGAATGTGCCTCACATATTTTAACATCCATTCATTTCCATTATTTAACTTAATCCATACCTTATCCATTCCAACAATTTTACATGGTTCATCATCCCCCAATAAAACATGTCCAAAATCACCTTGAACATAATCATGAAAGAATCTCCTATTGGGTGTATCATGACATGAAGCCCCTGAATCTACTACCCAGAAATCACTAGTATTATCTAATGCAAGAATCAAAGCATCTTGTAACACATCACGTACTAGATTCGCTTCCTAAGTATTCTATTGATGTTTTCCTCTTTTCTTCTTTGGAGCTCTGCACTCTTTATTCAGGTGTCCTCTCTTACCACAGCTCCAGCACTCTATTTTTCCAAATATGGACTTGGATATTCCCTTTCTAGACTTGCTGTGATTACCTGGGCTCCTTCCTTTATCCTTTTGTCTCCCTCTTCTCTCCATGGTCAATGCATTACCTGATGTCTTGCCTGTGCTTTTTCTTCGCATTTCCTCGCTAAGAATAACACCAACAACATCATCAAATTTAAGAGTGTTTGAACTAGGGACGTAGTTACTTACAACCATGACCAAGCTATTCCATCTTTCTGGCAATGAGCATAAGATTAGAAGAGCCCTAACCTCATCATCAAAGTTCACGTCTACAGAACTTAACTGACTCGTAAGAGTATTAAACTCATTTAAATGGTCAACAACAGATCCACCTTCTGACATCTTCATATTAAATAAACACTTCCTTAAAAATACCTTGTTGGAAGCCGAGGGTTTTTCGTAGAGCCTATCCAATGCACTCATCACACCCTATGTTGTTTTTTCTTTTGAAATATTGAAATCCACTGATGAATCCAGGAACAACCTTATTATTCCCAGTGCCTTTCTATCAAGAACCTCTCATTCTTCATCCTTCATAGTCACCGGTTATTTTGTTTTTCTGCCCAATGGTAGGTACAGATCCTTCTGGTACAGATAGTCCTCCATTTTCATCTTTCATAACTGGTAGTTTTGGCCATTAAATTTCTTGACCCTAAACTTTCTTTCTTTCACCATTGCTCCCACTCGAACCAGGAACCCTTCTTTCCTATGAGTTTACCAGCAAAATAGACCTTTTGGCTCTGATACCAATTGTTAGAAAACATGATCGCAGAGCAATAACAATTATACAGTTAAATAATTAAACAATATGAAAACACATCAAACACATTACAAAAGAGACACAAATATAACGTGGTTCACCCAAGATGGGCTACATCCACATGGAAATTGCCAGTCCTTTCTATTATAGCGTCCGACAAAATGAAGGGATACAACCTGCAGCAACTTTCTTTCTTCCTCTTCACGCTCTCACAATCTCTCTCACACAATCACATAGATTGTTTACAATGATACAATACAATACAATGCTTAGTCGTATTACAATTTTTTTCTTTTATAGGGGAAATACCATGGGAAAATACTATGGGTCATCCAATACCATGGGTTTGCAAAACTATTGGCCGACACACATCCTAAAAATTTCCTTCGAGGGCTTCTCCCATGAACCCCCTATCCAAAATGGATGCCCCCCCCCCCCCCCCCCCCCCCCCCACCCCCATATGGGACGAGTGTACAGTAAACGTGGGGTACAAGCACAACTGATCAATAAAATCTATGGATCTGGAAGATCAGGCTCCACAACCAACAATTTCTGCCAATTTTTTTCCAGCGCTGTGATTTTTGTAATAGTTCTTCTTCTTTGCATCTATATTTTTCATTTAAATTGCATGTTCGAATCAGAGAATAACCCATATCCACTTAATTGTGGAAAGTACCTAGGCATAGCCCTAAAACTCATTGTGAGGATTACCATAGGAACCATGAAGTAGTTACCCATTGAGAAGACATGCTAGTGAAAAGGGATACAAACCCTACCTGATTGACTAGTTCCCACCTATGAGGTAATCCAAGAGTTGTCATTTGTGGCAAATTAGTTATCAGTTTTACTTCACCCGTGGAGTGATGGGTACTGCCCCAATACACAAGCCATTAGACAACATTGGTGCTCGAGTGACTCCCCTAAACCTTTAGGAAGGAAAATATACTTTGGACCCATATCTATTATCAGGTTATAATTAACAGATTGAATTTGTCCAGAGTCGTCACATATCAATTCCACCTATAAAAAAATTATCTTGGTTATCACCCGTGTCAGAACAAAAAAAAAAATGGAAGATGAACTTTTCTCCCTTAATACCAAACTCCAAGATATGGATAAAAAAATTCTCGGCCTCCATATTCAACATTCATCCATGAACAATAGACGTTAGCTAGAGCCTTCTGCATACACTGGGTTCTCTTCTTCGAGCAATTTTTAGGGTCAAAGCTTGATTTCCCTCGCTTCAATGGTGATGATATGACTAGACTGATATGCAGGGCAGAGCAATATTTCAGCCTACATAACACTTTTGATGTCACCAAAGTCCCACTTGCATCCTTTTATTTGGAACATGAAGCCCTTTAATGGTTCCCTTGGTACATCAAGGATCATGAAGAGCCAAAATGGACAAATTTTTTCCAACTCCTTTTGCAACGATTTGGCCCTAGTGCTTTTGATGACTTCACAGGAGCACTCACTAAATTTTTCCAAACTAACACTATGAGAGAGTATCAAACATAATATGAGAAATTGGTTAATCACACAGAACGATTATGTTATCACTCCAAGAAACTCCTCTAGGTTGTAGCTCGAGGATGCCTGGTAACTTAAAATGTTTTTAGGGTTTTCTGATATAGATCAATTTAGGTGACCTATATAACCTCCCACTCTTAAGACATGCATGAATCTCACTCAATTACAAGGCTTTTAGTTACAACTCATTCATTAGTTTGACAATAAGGTGCAGGGATGGAGAACTCATCAAGATGGTAGACTTACATACAAAATAGATGCATATAAATGGCTAAATCCTGACAAGGATGGTACTTATAAATCAAATCACATTAACTCACCAATAGGATGACAATTATTAGCTATTAATCAACTTGAAAATCACCTAAAGACACATTCAGGCATAAGCACAGTAAAGATAAAGATTATGGTTGAACAACTCATAACAAAAGAGCTTATAATTAGAATAAACAAGATGAGATGCTTGACAATAGAATAGGCTTACAAATCCTTGAAGTCAAACCTTTATTATAAAATCAAGCATGGGCTTTATAGCCTTCTACAGAAATGATAGATCCTGAAAATCCGATCTGTTTACACAAAAATACTTGAAAGTGATAGTTTTCTCAAATTAGGGCTTCAAACCCTTGCTAACTATTTGTCTATCTATTGTGAAGATCTAGTTCACTGATTGAATACTAAATAACAGCAGCAGTCACTGATAATCACCGCTGCTGGTTCAGTGTGAAATTTTCGCCAACAACCAGTGTCTCGGTGTTTAACTGAAGTGACCTTTCTTGTTTAATCCACTAGATTTTTCTACCTTGCCGCCGTTGTCGCTGATCGAAAGCTCTGTCTTCTAGCACATCGGCGCCCTAGACTGGAACGTTGCCGCAGTGTTAGCGGTTCAACTCACTAATTTCCAAGTCGAAACTTTAAACCACTAGATTCTCCATAATGGCAGCACCGCAGAAAACTAAACCTCCGAAACGTCGGTGTCGTAGAGGACTAAACCTCTGATCGCTGTTAAAAAATGTTTCAATGGTAGTTAAGAGATTTAGCAATATGCCTAACCACTGAAAAGGTTTTCCATCTGTTATTTATCTTCCAAATTTCTGTGTCTAATGAGATGTTTTGATCCTCGCCTAAGCCACCAAAAGCTACAGCTTTGTGAAATTTTCATAAAAAACAGAGGATTTCAAACTATTAGTGACATTCATATCCCTCATTGCGTGAATAAAATTCTTCATACGAAAATAAATTATTTTGGGAGATAACATCTGGCTCCTACTTGGGGATGGGAACCTCCCAGTGAGGTCCCAAGAACCCTAGACCAAAATACCTTTCCCTAAAAGCAACTAAGTAACTTAACACTATCCTTTATTGTTCCATTGGGCATGGAGTCTATTCTGAAAACAAGACAACCTACTATCTACTAATTTACAATCATAAGGCCTCGGAGCCTCAAATAAAATAGAGCTTCAAGAAATGCCCATTTACTGGGCCATCAAATACCTCTTCACCTTCCAGACTCTGCAACTTGAAGGTGTTATTTTTATGTACCTGGGCAATCACAAAAGGGCCAATCCACAAAGAGTCAAATTTTCCATGTTTCCCCCTGTCCTATCTGACAGCATCCCACTTGAGGACCCAATCTCCGAACTAAAAGTTGTCCACCTTTGCTCTTTTTTCAAACATGCCCTTTATCCTCTGTTGATGAGCTTCTTATTTTCCTACAACTTGCTCCCTTATTTGCTGTAATTCTACCAAATCCATCATCCTTCTTACCATATCATTTGGTTCATCCTCCTCTTCCTGAAAGAACTTTGCCACTAGAAGGATGAGCTAGATAGGAAAGATGGCCTCAGTGCCATAAACTAGTTTGAATGGAGAAGTCCCTATCAGCCCATAAAGCAAACTTAAGCTTTGAGTCCCAGCTTTTCTAATTTGTCTCTAGCAGTTTCCTGATGATTCTGACTAAGCTTTTGTTGGATGACTCAGCTAGGCCATTGCCTTGTGGGTAATAGGATGTGGAGTGCACCAGTTGAATACCCATTGATTCACACATTTTAACTAATGCCCCAGCCTTAAAATATAGTGCATTATCAGTTACTAACCTTACTGGGCAACCAAACCTGCTGAAGATGTTCTCATATAAAAATCTCATGATGACTTAATGAGTGGCATTTCTGGTGGGCATTATTTCTATCCATTTGGTAAAGTAGTCAGTGGCTACTAAGATCCATTTATGCTGTCCAATGGAAGATGGATTTATTTCACCTATGAAATCTAGACCCCATTGCTGGAAAGGCCCATTCACTGTAACAAGCCTAAGGGGAAAGGATTTGAGCTGCTGCTTCCCTATAAATATTTGACATTGGTCACAGGCCCTTACAAAAGTGCATACATCAGCAAAGAGGACTGTCCAATAGTATCCTGCTCTTGTGGGCTATGGTTTTCTAGTCGTGGTGGCCTCCACATGTACTGGAATGAAAGTGATGCATGACCTGTTCTGCTTCCTCTTTATCTAGACACCTTAACAAAATTCCAGACTGATCCCTCCAGTATAGCAGTTTGTCAATTATGCAAAACTTAACAGATTTCAACTTAAGAGCTCGTGCTTTGTTAGGAGTGAGATCAGGAGAAAATTCTAGTTTTTGCAAAAGTTGAATGATACCTGAATACCACTCACATGAAGATATGTTCTCAGCTACTGATGGACTATTATTCTGATCTTGATTTACGTCTATTTCCACTGCTACCATAGTCTGCACCTTTGCTGATCTGACACATGTGAAATTTATTCCCAACAGTTCACAGTTTTCTTCGGCCATGAGTTTGGCCAGACCTAATCCCCTTACTAGCTTGGTGGGTTTCACCTCTACATCAAACTCAATGAGTTTGGAAATCCACTTAGCTCTCTTCCCATCAATGCCAGGCTAAGTCAAAACATCCTTCACAGCAGCTGAAGGGACATATGCAATGACCTTTACATGGAGAATGTAGATTCTGAAAGTCTTCAAGGATTCTATGAGAGCATAAGCCTGCTTCTCAATTGGGTCATACTTCAAATCAACATCTCTCAGGGTTCTGCTGAAAAAAGCAATTGGATGATCAAGACCTTCATCATTCTTTTGTAATAGTACAACTGCCACTGTGTCACAAGATGCAAAAGAGAAAATGTAAAAACCCTTGGTGTAATCGGCACTAATCAAGGTTGGGGCCTCCATGATGGTTTTCTTAATCTCTTCAAAAGAGTTTCTTGCTTGATTAGTCCACTTAATTTCTGCATCCTTTTTTAGCATGACTGTTATATGCTTTACCAGCTCAAAGAAATTTGGAATAAACCTTCTCACAAAGTTTATCTTGCCTAAAATGGACTAAATGTCTCTTTTTGACCTTGGTATTGACAGTTTTTGGATTGCTTCCATCCTCATCAGATCGATCTTTACACCTTCAGCTGAGACTATGTGGCCTAGGAGCTTTCCTTCATTGAGTACAAAGTGGGACTTCTTGGGGTTCAGTGATATTCCATACCTTCTACACTTTAGAAATACCTTCCTTAAATGTTGCAAGTGGTCATGATGGCTTGAGAGTAAACTGTTAAGTCATCCAAATATATCAACACAAATTTATCTTTTAGCCCTACAAAATCTAGGTCCATAGCTCTCTGAAAAGTAGCCCCAGCATTCATTAGCCCAAATGGCATTTTAGCATACATGAAGGTGCCCTAGGGGGTGGTAAATTCAGTCTTCTCTTGGTCATTTGGGTGCACAACAACTTGGTTGTATCCAGAGAATCCATCAAGGAAGGACATGACCCTGGCCCCCCAAGACTTTCTGCAGTAGATGTTCCGTCTTGGGCAGTGGATAGTTGTCTTTTTTGGAACACTTGTTCAAGTTTCTAAAATCCACACACAACCTGATTTCTCCATTTTTATTTCTTACCACTACTAGATTTGCAATCCACTTGGAATACCTGAGGAGGGTTATGATCTTGGATTTGAGGAGTTTGTGGATCTCTTTCTCAATCACTGGTAATAGAAGAGGGTTGATGGGTCTCAGCTTCTGTTTGAAAGGAATGGTGTCCTTTTCCAAAGGAATCCTGTGCTAGATGATTTTGGTGTCATATGTTTTTAGGTCACTATACTCCCATGAAAAGACATCAACAAACTCTTTTATCAAGCTGCAAAATTCAGACTTCTATCTAGCAGTCAGCCCAGTGGATAGATTTATCAGTTTTGGATGGCTTTGGCTACCTATGTTTTTCTCTTGGATAGCAGGATCTAGCTCCCTTTTGGTCGGCTTGAAAGGGATGTCATTGTGATCAAACAGTTCTTCCAATGGTACTAGACCTCGGGGTATGTAGTTGCTGGGCAATTGGAAAATATTCTGCTCAGTCGCTTTATCTTTTAACTTAAGCTGTTTGGATTCCTCCATGTTAAGGTTTTCCTGGTCTATGTGTATGTCATAGAATTCATCTACTAACTGAAGGAATTTACTAAACTCCTCATCATTTTCGAACACCCTCCAAAATTTTACATTGTCTAGCAGAGAGGGTATGTACTTGACCTGAACATCATAGCTAATCTTAGGGGGTAAAGGAGGGACAAATAGACTTGCAGAGATGGCCAGGGAATCAGCCAGGTGATTCAAAGCCCTATGAATATATGACAGTTCAAAAAACATAAAGGAGTCTCTGAGTTTCCATACCTTGTCCTTGTAGGCCTTCAATATGATATTTTTTGTCTGAAAAGCGTTGTTGACCTGCTGTATGATGAGGTCTGCATCTCCAAAAATCTTCACGCACATGATCCCCATCTCCTTGGAAGATTTAAATCCTAGAAGCAAGGCTTCATATTTTTCTACGTTGTTAGTGGTTTTGAAATCGAGCTTATAAGATAAGTGAATGTTTTCCTTAGATGGGGAGATCAATACTACACCCGCACCTGCTGAACTTTGAGCGCTAGCCCCATCAAAATACATGGTCCAAAATGTTTTCATGACTTCTTCGGGCTGCTGACGGGTGGGCTCAGTGAGCTGAACTGATGTCTACTAATTATCATCTATTTGCAAAATGCAAGACCCGAAATCAGTGTCTACTGCGTAGATGGGCTGATTTACTGAGTGGCTCTCCTTGCTGATAGTGTATGCTATCTGATTTTCCCTGTACAACCTCTTAGTCTCCCCTCCAAACATGGGAATGGTGGCATATGTGAGATCCATCTGAAGGGTGATGCCCAGTCTTTTTCTCCATGACCAAGACAACAAGAGGTCAAATTTTGGAGGAATATCGACCACTGCAATATCCATCATTATGCTTTTCGAAGGTAGCTGCGTTAAGTTTACAGCAAGGTCTTTGATGAGGCCTAGGCACTTGAACTTCTTTGAGTCAAAGGAGAATAAATCATGGTAGGGCTTGGTGATGTTGAGGCCAATCTCATCCATCACAACCTTTGGCATTAGGTTATGAGAGGCTCCTGAATCCAACAGACAGTTATGGAGGATTTTATCATGTATGTTCAAGGATATATAGAATGGTGGGTAGGAGTCCTTCAGGTCTTCGATTATGGGGCCCAAGGTTACAACAGGCTTGTCATATTACAGGTTCACAAAGTCAGTGTCAATGTGCACCTTGGGCTGAAGGGAATTCAGAATGGAGGTTTTGAATGCATCATTCTTCATTAGCTCGATTAAAGGGAAAGGGATTTTCTATTTTTGAATTTCAAACTCGAGGTTGAAGGAATAATGCAGCCTATCTAGAAAACTTACCTCAGGAGCTGTAGGTTTGAGTTGGACTTGATCAGGTGTGGCTGAATGTGCTAGTTTATGCAATGCTTTGGATGGGGCAGCCACTTTCTTTGGTAAAACAACAACCTTTCTAGCTGGTGAAGCAAGCTGCTTGACAGGTACAACATTCTTCTTGAGGGGAGAAACCAGCCTAGACTTCAGTTTGTAACCTCCCTGACCATCATCCTGATAGACAACCTCTTCAGTGATCTACTCATCAATCAAGGCTTCCTCATATTCTGCCTGTATCAGAAAAGAATAGTCCACCTCATCCTCTATGCAGTGGATACTATCTTCAGCTTCTGCTTCTTCTTCAATGAATTCTGGCTCTTCTTCTAATATAACATTTTTAAATGGAGCTCTTATCCTCTAATATTCCCCTTAATTTCTCTCCCTTTTGAGAATCTAAACTGGGGGGTTTCCTCTTCTGTAAGGAACAAAATTTGGGTTTCGAGGAGCAAAGTTGCTTGGCCCTTTAACCCTCACCGGTAGATGTCCTTGATCCTTCAATTTAGAAATTTCAGTAGTTAGGTTATCTAATAGTTTGGTCATTTTTTCAATCTTGTTCTCTGATGCCAAAGCCCCACTATAGTCTGTTGGCTGCTTTTTCCTGTCTATCTTCCCTTTGACCTTCTGAGATGCCATAATGTTTGACTCTACTTCTAGGGCATCATCCTACATGAGTGATAAGGAAATAGACCTCCTTTCTCTGAGAAGTAAGTAGAAGTCAGAGTCAAAGGAATTTGCATAAGTTATCCTAGCTGAGGTATCAGTGGGATTAATTTCGGTAGGGATCTTGCTGTACATATTGTTGAATCTCTTGGTAAAGTTGGAGACAGACTCCTTATTTTCTCTTTTCAGGTTACTGAATTCTATGATATAGTTGAGGTGGTCCCTCCTTTCTCCCCAATGCTTTAGGAAAATGTCATCTAGGGCCTCTATGCCTGCCATTGATTCGGCAGGCAGTTCCTTAAACCACTTCCTAGCCTGGCCATATAGGCTTTGCACAAACACCCTAGTCCATACATATTCTTGTTCTATGTTAATATTTTCAGCATAGCTGTAAAAATCCTCTAGATGTTCTTCAGCACTGAAATCCCCTTTCCCTATAAACTTAGGCATATACTTGAGATAATCCCCAGTAGGCATGGCTGCAAGAGGATTTGGAAGAATTAAGGGTGCATACCTAGCTATGAGGATCCTTTCCATCTTGGTCAATTGAGGGGCATCCATATTGAAAATGGGTATGGACATGGTTGTGGAAGGAAACACTAATGAAGCTACTTACCGAGAAGGCGATGGTATACTTATACCAGTGGAGTCACCAGGGATTGGATCTTCACAAGCAGTAGTACTTGAAGATGCCCAACCCCTATATTTTTCTGATGTATCTAAAAATTCCTGAGAATTAAGAGTTTCAGCAGAAGAAATAATAACAAAAATATTTGGTGAAATACCTGATGTAGCTTTTTGTGCAGTACTACTGGTCTGTCTTAGTAAAGCCCTAGGTTTCCTCAAAATTTCTTATGGATCTGAAACCGGTGTTGCTGGTGGCCCCTTTGGGTTTGCTTTGGTACTTGGTCTTCTTAAATCCATTTTATATCAAAGGAGTTTCCAGATAGATGATTACAACCATAATAATGTCCAAGCATTGTCTATCATCAAAGCATAGATCTATGTTGTCTCCTAGGGAAGCTGAGCTTCAATCTCCTATTCCCGGCAACGGCGCCACTTTGTTATCACTCCAGGAAACTCCTCTAGGTTGTAGCTCAAGGATTCCTGGTAACTTAAAATGTTTTTAGGGTTTTCTAATATGGATCAAGTTAGGTGACCTATATAACCTCCCACTCTCAAGACATGCATGAAGCTCACTCAATTACAAGGCTTTTAGTTACAACTCGTTCAGTAGTTTGACAATAAGGTGCAGGGAAGGAGAACTCATCAAGCTGGCAGAGTTACATACAAAACAAATGCATATAAATGGATAAATCCTGACAAGGATGGTACTTATAAATCAAATCACATTAACTCACCAATAGGATGACAGCTATTAGCTATTAATCAACTTGAAAATCACCTAAATGCACATTCAGGCATAAGCACAGTAAAGATAAAGATGATGGTTGAACAACTAATAACAAAAGAGCTTATAATTAGAATAAAAAAGATGAGATGCTTGAAAATAGAATAGGATTACAAATCCCCGAAGTCAAACCTTTATTATAAAATCAATCATGGGTTTTATAGCCTTCTACAAAAATGACAGATCTTGAAAATCCGATTTGTTTACACAAAAATACTTGAAAGTGATAGTTTTCTCAAATTAGGGCTTCAAACCCTTGCTAACTATTTGTCTATATATTGTGAAGATCTGGTTCCCTGATTGAATAATAAATAACAATAGCAGTCACTGATAATCACCACTGCTGGTTTAATGTGAAATTTCCACCAATAGCTAGTGTCTCGGTGTTTAACTGAAGTGACCTTTCTTATTTAATCCGCTAGTTTTTCTACCTTGCCACTGCGGTCGCTGATTGAAAGCTCTGTCTTCTAGCACATCGATGCCCTAGAATGGAATGCTTCCACAGTGTCGGTGGTTCAACTCACTAATTTCGAAGTCGGAACTTTAAACCACTAGATTCTCCGTAATGGCGGCGCCGCAGAAAACTAAACCTCCGAAATGTCGGCGCCGTAGAGGACTAAACCTACGATCGCTGTTAAAAAATGTTCTGATGGTAGTTAAAAGATTTAGCAATAAGCCTAACTGCTGAAAAGGTTTTCCATTTTTTATTTATCTTCCAACTTTCGGTGGCTAATGAGATGTTCTGATCCTCTCCCAAGCCACCGAAAGCTACAGCTTTGTGAAATTTTCATAAAAAATAGAGGCTTTCAAATTGTTAGTGACATTCATATCCCTCATTGCGTGAATAAAATTCTTCATACAAAAATAAATTATTTTGGGAGATAACAGATTGTTTGATGCATTCTTCAGGAGTTATTTTATCAGTGGTCTGAAGGATGAAATCTGATTTGAGGTTAAAATGTTTTTCCCCAACACAGTGATGGAAGCCCGAGGGTTGGTTAATTTAGAGAAGGACAAGACCATAGTTCAACATCACTCCCAATCCACTTTTTTTCTATTCAGAAATATGGTTTCCCAAAGACCCCAATCATGCCAACTCCTAGAATCACTCATATCAAGCATTTATTTGAAGCCGAGATGCATTCATGTAGAAAAAAGGGGATTTTTTATAATTGTGATGAGAAATTCACCCGAGGACATCAATGTGATGAGAAAAATATCTATCTCTTGGATGGGGCTTCTCTGCATGCACCTGAAATTTGTGACGATGCTCAGGATCAAGTATATGATCAGGTTGACATTCAACAATGGTCTATTGAACCTACTTCTCAATATGACCTGCACCCATAGATATATCTTCATGCATTAACTAGAGTCACCACCCCACAAACCATGCAGGTCAAGTGTTTCTTTAAGAATATCCCTCTTACAATACTCATTGAGTATGGTAGCACTCGCAACTTCATTGACCCTCAAATCTCCAAACAGACTGATTATTTTGTGCATGCTTGCTCCAACTTTAAATTCATAATTGTCAATGGGAGCACCTTAGCTTGCAAATGGAAGCGTTGCAATGTGTGTATCTCTATTCCAGGTTATAACTTGTGCTACGACATGTTTTCCTTTCCCTTAGGCGAATGCGATGTGGTTTTGGGCGCTCAATTGTTACGCGCACTTGGACCCATCTTATGGTATTTTTTTGAACTTTGGATGTGGTTTTCAGTGAATGGGAAAAACACACATTGAAGGGATTAAAACTAGGGTCTCTCAGCATCATCAGTTCACATCGCATAGAAAATATCCTTAAGAATAATTCACATGGTGTCATTGCTCACCTCCATTCCATTCAGATGAAACCATAAGCGATCTCCACTAATCCCTTGGCTCTACAACAAATTTTGGATTGATATGCATGTGTCTTTGCTAAACCAATGGGATTTCCACCTTCAAGACTAGACGACCATCATATTCCGCTCCTTCCTCAAATCATCCCTCCCAACATCAAGCCCATCTCTACATGGATTTGGACAGATATTTCAATGAATTTCAATAAAGGGATCCCTAAATATGGAGGGAAGAAAGTGATCTTGGTTGTGGTTGATTGCCTCTCCAAATATAGTCATTTTTGTGCCCTTGTCCATCCATATACCTCCTCCTCAGTCGCAAAATTTTTCATCGACCATATCTTCTGCGATGCAACTTTCACAAGTCATTTTTGGACATAACTGTTTCTCCACACTTGCACCAAACTAAGGAGGATTTCAGGGTATCACCCACAAACAGATGGTCAAACTAAAGTTATCAACAAATGTTTAGAAACTTATCTTCATTGCTTCACCTCTAAACAACAACATCAGTGGGAAAAGTGGCTCCCTCTCACTGAATGGTGGTACAATACCTCCTACCACATTGCATATAAAATGACTCCATATGAAGCAGTCTATGTTCAAGCACCACTAATGATCCATCCATACACCCCCAGCAGTTCACTAGTTCAGGTAGTTGACACAGTGCTTTGAAACCGAGATCATATTCTTCACATTTTGCAAGACAATCTTCACATGGAAATCAACTAAATGAAACAACAAGCTGATCAACACCATTCTGAGTGCACTTTTCAAGTCGGTGATATGGTTTTTGTTTTTCTACAGCCTTATAAGCAATCCTTCCTGAAACTCAAAGGGTGTCATAAGCTGGATCCAAATTTATATGGGCCATATAAGGTTCTTAAAAAGATTGGGCCTATTGCTTATAAATTGGAAATTGGAACTTTCACCTTCTTCTCACATTCACCCATTATTTCATGTCTCTTGTCTCAAGAAAGTTATTGGCACTAACATCAGAGCACAAATATTTTACCGAAAATGGATAATGAAGGATCCATCATTTTCAATCCAGAGAGCATTCTCAATAGGTGCAATCGTCAGCTTTGCTCTCGATCCATCACAAAGGAATTAATTATGTGGAACGACATGGAACCAGAAGATGCTACATGGGAACCACTCCATATTCAACAACAATTTCCACATCTAAATATTTGAGGACAAAGCCTTTTTTAGGGAGGGGATGTTAGGAACCCATGTCAACCCTTCTCTTTACTTTGTTAAGTATATTTTTGTTGGACACATATGCTTTGTAAGTCATCCCATGAGTATATTGTATTATCCCCAATTCATGGGGACTAATAGTTTTTTAGATTAGACTTAGTATATAAGTGTTGATTCCAATGAATGTATCCATGAGTTATTTGTATTGAGATTGATCAAAGGAGGCCACCCCTTCAAAGTGGTATGTGATCAATAAAATTCCTTCTTTGTTATGTTATATCGTGCATTTTCATTATTTATTGCAATAGGTTTCTCTCACAAAACACCAAACGTTGCTTTCAACACACAATGTGGAATCAAGTTATCCATCGAGCTCGAACCTCTCTCTCAAGGGAGGAAAAATCAATAAACCAATAAAATAGAGTTGATATGGAATGGAAAACCGAAGATCCAAAAATTTCAACAAGATAAATGAACTGAGGTATCCCTTTTTCCAACCACAAACGCGCTTAAAGCATGAACATAATGCTTATCCTCATCACACAAACTTGCATAGGTCGTGCTCAAGAGAGCGATGGAGAAAAATGAAAAATAACAATGTCATGTTAATTCTAGGGTAAATGCAAATAAATATCCCACCACTAAGCCACCATCGTTGGATATGAATGGGGGAGATCATAACCTCTTAAACATATGCACAAACACTATAAGTCATATTTAAATTCTTTGTATGTTGTGTCCATATGGCATCACGAACACCATGTATTTCCATGACAAATAGCAAAGTACATATTGTGTGCATGGTTAATTCTTGCATATGGATTGGCCTTCTCTCTCTCTCCCCCCCCCTCTCTCTCTCTATATATATATATATATATGTGTGTGTGTGTTTGTGTGTGTGTGTGTGTGTGTGTACATACATACATACATACATACATACATACATACATACATACATACATACATACATACATACATACATACATATATATATATATATATATATATATATATATATATATATATAACTTGAAATAGTAGAGACCAAAAGTTCAAACCTTTAATCATTCTTTCCATATCTCTTAGATATAAGAGTAGCCACTAAGGCATAAAACAAGATTTCGTTAAGCCTAAGATATAACATTTATGCACACAACACCATGTTACCAACTAATATTGTCTTTCTTTGTTTGCAACTACCCCGAGTTAACACAAGTGGAGAAGGAGGTAATCCATATCAATAATAAAAGAACCGTCAACAACCAATACCACTGCATATTCATCCACTCATAACCTGCATGTAAAAGACATGTAATAACCAAGTGAAACCACAATCATGCATCACGATCACTTTGAAAAGAATTCCATAACAAATTGATTACGCACAACCTAGCATGTGGGAGATGTTGTCATGTTCCTAACATTATTCTACCAAAAATATAAAAAGTAATTTAAAAAATTCATGTTTGATCATCAAATAAAATAAAAAAACTAAATAAAAAGTAGGTTCATAAAATAAAATTTAGAACCAAATAAAAAGTTAAAAAAAAAATCTATGTTGGCTCATAAAAAAAAATAAAAAAACATAGATCAATCTTAAACAAATATCTGTCAAGCATGGAGAGGGATCAAATTTTTAAGATTAATTATAATCCTCCCTTGACCACCATAGTCTAAATGTCGTTTCCTTGCTCATGATTATGTTACCACCTCACTAGTTCCATTGGGAACTCATCTGGGGACCACCTACCACTTGATGTGTTAGTTTGCATGAGTTTAGGCCCACTCCAAAGGAAAATACCTATAATTTAGGAACCCACACTGAGTCATGGGATTTTGACCATGAGTTCACCCTAGTCTGTTTTATCCTTCAATGGGCATCAGTTAGTTCATATCGAGTTAGCCTAGCACCACATTTTCCTTATTTAAGGAGGATAGGTGCATGTTCCTACCTACGTTGTTCAGTTAACTGATTGCGAACTGATTTAGTTGTCTTGAGTTACATTAGTGAGATTCTAGTGGCAATTTTCCCACATTGATTTAGCACAGGAGTCATTCCAAGTTGGCTAATTCGAATCATACCTAGTGGATTCAAATTATCCCTATTGTATCATCATTGTATTACACACAGATTAATGATAATGAGAGTAATGTTATGCTGGAAATTTTTTGTCTCTTGACTATTCAATTTCACCATGAATGTTTGATCAATGTACTGAATTTATTCTTCCTTCTTAAAACTTGTTTCAAAGTGAGGTTCAACCAGAAGTATGAAGATCATAAGCTTAGATAAATTAAACATGGTATTATATCAGGTAATCATTCCAACTTCAATCCTCGTAAACTTCCATTGATGCGCTAGTAGAAAATGGGTTCCACATAGTTCCTGATATTTTTTCCTATCTCTCTCTAGATTTTTTCCAAATAATTCTATCCAGGTGTGATGCACCCAAAGAATGTGCACATGTCGAAGTAGAGAGTGATTGAATTGGTTTTCCTTCGAATTGAAGTGTTTTTGCAAGTAAATTGAAGAATTCGTAAGAATTGTGCTCCTCCTTGAAGCTACAAGATGAAGAATTCAACATCCTTGACACCTAGGATCCTCACACCTTTCAACTATATTTATTGGAGGGTTGACATGCAGATTGTGTTGCACAACAAGGATCTATATAGGGTTACCATGGGCAAGGAGGTCAAACCCTAGTATCTTTTTCAGAAGTCAAAGTATCTGAACAAGTTGGATGAAGCATTTGGCTTCATGTCCATTTCATATCTCTAGGGAGTTACTATTCCACCTAGATGGACTAAAAACCCAAAAGGAACTATGGCAGAAGATCAAATATTTGTTTGGAAAGAAGGACTAGCTAAGAAGCCATATTCTGGAGAATTAGTTGATTTCTCTTCATCCCAACAACTTTGAAACCATGCAACAATTATTCTCCAAACTCAAATCCTTAGTCATGCAATGCAAGTAATGTGGGATTGACAAGAAGGATGAGTAATTTGTGCTCTCAATTATGAGAAAACTTGGCCCATAATTCTTAGTGTTCATATCCACCTTTCACTCCGAGAGACTAACAACTCCAAATTGGAAAATGCCATCACTTGATTCCTTCACTAAATCTCTTATTCGGGAACAAGATAAGTGGATACAGATGGGAGCTCTCAGAGCCTCCAAAAATAAATCTCTCTTGGCCGTGGAAACAAAGAATGCGAAAGAAAGGAGGACACATAAAGGAAAGGATAAGAGGAACACTGAATTTGAACCTATGGAAGAGCTTGATCCATCAGATGAAGCCTCAAGCTCTAAGAAGGAAAAACATCAAAGGTTTGACAAGGGCAAGTGATCCTATTGTAAGAAAGGAAACCATACAAAGAAAGGTTGTATGAAGAAGACCATAGATCAAATGTCAAGACTCCTTGAACAAAACAATGTTTCCCTCCCTGAAGGTGCAAGGAAGGCTGATTTTGGAGACAATACTGAAGATCATGAGAGATGCCATGCACATAAGTCTGGATTTTCAAAATCTCATGCCTTCCTCATTGATTTAGGAGCCTCCAATCACATGATTTCATCCAAAGAATCATCCTCTTAATTAAATATTACCGATGGTTTAAGTATTCACATGGGACATGACACTCAAATTCAAGCTGAAGGGAAGGGTACAATAAAATTAGAGCATGGAGTGTTCAAGGATGTCGTCTATATTCCATCCTTAGCAGTAAATTTGTTGTCTACATATCAGATGAATCATACATGCTCACCGAAGAGAGTTGTATTTGATATCGAATCAATGGAAATATCTGATATCTCTACTAGGAAGCTAATAGCAAAAGGTGTTGCAAACCATGCCTCCAAGGAATATGAATTCTCACATTTTTTTCCATGCTCAGATCTAGTGCAATCTTAGGTGCCATTTAAAATGGAAGGTAAATTCATTATACCTACACCATTTTGAATATGATGATGTTTCCATTAATGTTTCAGATTCAGAATATAAAGCAGAGAACTAAGTTGAACTAGTTGTTGGAATTAAAGATGAATTTCAATCAGATCCATATCCATATCCAGTCGCTACTCCCAATCCTAGGCCTAAATGGGGCTCAAAAAGTCATTGAGGCTACTAGAAACATGGCTGGAGATTCATCTAACAAAAGGAGAACTAGATCTTAGTTTCAAAATGAGACCCTTGTGCTATGTCATTCAAATTCACTTCTCCCAGAGAGGTGCTAAAAACTCCCAGAGAAATGCTACATGATGGTGAGGTATAATAAATAGTTATGCAAAGTGTCTTGTATTGATTCACCAAAACGGGAATCCATGGATAATGAATATGAGTCACTAGATAACAATGAGACATTTGATCATGTCTCTCTTCCTCCAGAAAGAAGAGACAAAATTATCTTTCTACATGACAAGTTGGAAGAAAAAATATACATGGAAAGGCCTAATGGGTACACTGATGATTCTCTCTTGACATGCAAGATGAGGAATCTATTGTATGGGCTCAAGCAAGGCCCCAGAGCTTGGAATCCCAAGTTCAACTCTTCCATGTTATCAAATAGGTTTGAAAGATGGAAGTTTGGCTAAAAAATCAACAACATTTCTTCTCCTATCTAGCATCAGATTGGAAGAAGGTGGAGAGGTTCACATGCACTGTACTAGGGAATCAGTGCACATAAAGACCATCTAATTGCATTACTACTCCACAAATATGCATACTGTAACAAACTATCACAATCTTTTTACTAAAGAGGAAATCTCTTGGTGTGAAAGCTTGATCCTGGTTCTAGTGTTCATTTTGAGGGGGGTTTTCCCATGAGGTTTTCCCCTTTTCCTCGGTTTATTGAGTAGTTACTTTTTGCATTAGATTGTATGGGTGACCTTTGGTATTAGTTGCTATGTCCCAAGTTGTCCAAGTTAGGATTAATTGGGGGTTTTAGGAATAATTGTAATCCTCCCTTGACCACCATAGTTTAAATGTCATTTCCTAGATTAGGAGTATGTTTCCACCTCACTAGTGCCATGCATAACTCATATGGGTCCCACCACTTGATGCACCAGTTTGCATGGGTTTATGATATCCAGAGGCAAATCCCTATAATTTAGGAACCCACACCGAGTCATGGAAGCCCGACCATCAATTCACCCTAGTCTTTTTTGAGTTCTCCTCCAATGGGCATTAGTTAGTTCATCCCCAATTAGCATAGCGCCACATTTTGTTGATTTAAAGAGGTTAGGCACCCTTTCCTACCTACCTTATTCAATTAAATGATTATGAACTGATTTAGTTGTCCTGAGTTACATTAGTGAGTTGCTAGTAGTGATTTTCCCACATTGATTTAGCACTAGAGTCAGTCCTAGTTGGTGAATTCGAATCATACCTAGTGGATTCGAATTATCCCAATTGTATCATCATTGTATTACACACATATTAATGATAATGAGAGTAATGTTATGTTGACAATTTTTTGTTTCTTGACTGTTCAATTTCACCATGAATGTTTAATAATTGTATTTAATTTCTTCTTCTTTCTTCAAACTTCTTTCATGGTGAGGTTCAATCAGAAGCTTGAATATCATAAGCTTTGCTAAATTAAACACAAATTCCTTAAGGTGTAATTTTTTTTTCTAGACGTATAAAAAAATAATATTAAAAAAAATTACACCTCAAGAAATTGGATCCCTCTCGGTGCTTGATAGATATGGGATTTAGATGAATCTATGCTAGTGACAATAATCCTTTTTCTCAACACATTTGCATATTAGTTATTCCATACATTATTTTCAACTATATGTATCAATTATGAACCATATCACAAATATACATAACATCATGTTGTACCCACAACAAATCCCAGCATGTTTTCTACAAAATGATGGGAGCCCTTTTTAGAATTTTTGTTTTCTTTTGAAAATGAACTGTTTTGATTTGGTTTCTTAATTGAATTATGATATTTCATTTGAGTAAACTCTAATGAATTATATTTCAAAACTATGTGTTTTTCAACATCTCTGATGCTCAAATATTTATGTTTCATGTCGATTATCAGACCTAGGACCTCATAGTTTTTAAGTTCATAAAACCAAGATTGTCGATATCTTGATCCTGACATTTCATAATTCTCAGATGTTAGAAGTAGGAAACTTTTCAATTTTTGAGTCTTTCATTTTCAAACATTCCACCGTCAATATTTTAATCTTGATATTAATCTTGGATGTCAGAAAATGGAAATATTTGTTTAAATGAGTAATTTTACCTCTAATATCCCAATTCTAGTATTTTGAATCATCGGACATCGACAACACAATTGATGACTTATACAAAATAGTCCCGCGATTCAAACCCCAATAATCTTGGAGGAACCCACATCGGGTTAGCATATTTTACATCGAAATCTTTTCTACCTGACACATGTGTAATTAGTTGGCCCTAAGAACCATTCAAATAAAAAAAATATTTATAATTATGATTTAATCGTCAATCCTGTACTTTGCATTTATGGTTGATTGGAAGTTGACTTCGCCATGGATGAATCTAGAGTAAGTAAATTTTTCAAAATCAATTGGGAATTTTAGTCTATTTGCACCCTTGGTCATTCATCACATACTATCAAAAAGCTTGTTCACTAATTTACTCTTCGTTGCATAGTAATGATTTGAATTTTCTTTTAGGTATTTTACATACTCTTTTTCTTTCATTGGCATTGATTTTCAAAATGGCTTATATTTCGTTGTTTCCAAGCATAACTAGTTGTAGACACCATGGCTCACAAGACTAGGGAAAAGGCAATCGCTGAAAAATTTAAGATTAAAGACCCAATTTTTGACATTTATTCAGATACTGATGGTTGGAATAGTGACTTCGAATGTTTGGATTGGGATACCATTTACAACATTTTCTACAATAATGAGTTCTCTCAATTTGGGGAAGACACCCAAGTCTATAACAATGTAATGCCTTGCTTTCCGAGCAGGGGCATTGAGTTTGTAATTTTCTAAGCTCTCCTCTGTGGTGGTTGAGCTCATCTCGAGTTGTTCTAGTAAATTCCTAGGAAAATAGAATTTATTTATTTGTTTTACTTTGTTGTTTCTATAGTTTTTCTTAGTGTTTACTTAGATGGTATCATAAAGGTTTATAGGAGTTAACAGTAATAAGCTTTCAAATTTCACAAGAAATTCTAACAGAGTATAATAGTTAAGTCATTTATCTATTACAATTTATCTTCTTATTATGTTCCCTTTTCATATTTACCCTTTTGCATAATTATTAAACAATTAATTACTGAAACCAATATAATCACAGAAGAATACCTAGAATTATGCAAGTTGAGGATACTCTCCTTGCTCCTATAGTCTTGACGTCCATGCCTTGGCTACCAAAACCAGATGGAGCCCATAACCGTTACAAGATAGAAGAGGAGGGCTTGACCTAAGTTTCCTTTGTATATTGGTCACTTAGTGATTCAAAATGCTTCTCATGCCCATGTTTTGGTTGTCAAATTGAAAAAGTTGATATTAGGGTTAGGTGTTAAGAAAATGCATGACCCTAGGAATTTTATTGAGCATCATTTCCTTCAAAGTTAATTGAATACCACTTACATCCATGACAATCAACCCAATGACACTATTTATCAAGGAGCTCTAAGTTTTGAGCAAGATAATTGATTTAGCACAAGCAAATCTGATTCATGAGCCACATAGATGCCAAATGATATTAGTACTGGAAGAAAGAGACATATCATTTGCTTCCAAGGAAGAAGCTAAGAAATCATAATTGGAAGCTAATAGAAAGGCCTTAGTAATTAGTACAGCTAAGCTTGAACCTCCAACACATAACATATTGGAGAAACAACAAGGAAAGCAACAAGTGGTAGTCACCAAGTCTCAAAATACTGTACAAAATTTAAACAATTTGATACGACAAGCATAAAATATTCAAGGTAAATTATTTCAAACCAACGACCCTCCTATTGTTATCGGTTCTTCCTACGATGTAATTTATGATCTCATAGTTTAAAGTGGAAAGGTTTCATTTACCATAATTTTAAACCCTAAACCCTTTAAACCTAGTATCAACATTATTTATTTAGACCAAGAAAGGCTAAAAGAACATTTCCACTCCACTCGGATCATTAAGGAAACTCCTAAATTACGCTCCCTTTATGTTTCATCTCCTCCTACTGGTCTTATATCAAGTTCTAATCATAAACCATTAACCACTCCATAATACTAGTGCTTCTATTACTATTGGTGTTCCTAAACCTGCCCATGACCCATCACCCCATTTATTATCTCAAATCCAACCTTCATACCATGCCTCGCAAGAAAATTCAATCATATTTGTGTAGATCTCAACTTCAATTTGAACACGCCAACTACAAGGATGTATCATAAATGTTGGATGTCTATGCCAAGTGGAAGGATTTTGTAATCAATTATAGTCAAAGTAGTTAAGCATTCCTAGCCCTTAGGGAGTTTGGTATCGATTTTTTGGATCAATGATTATACAAATCATTGTATTTATACGCCATGTAATTTGTAATGGAAAGGGGGATGAACGACTGATGAAATTTTTTGCATCAGATATTGTTGAACTCTTTATGTTCATAGATGAACTTTGTAATGTTTTTGTAAACTAGTTAATTAAGTGGATGATGTTTTGTATTTGGATCTAGGATTGAATAAAAGTTTGAAGTTTCTTAACTTTGTATTCTTGAATTATTCTTCTATGTTTCAAATATTATTAGTTTAATTTTATAGTTTATATTTGCATTACAATAACTATAGATTATTTTTGGATTTTTTCACTAATCAACTATATTATGAATAAAATGTATTGAATATATTCAGCAAAATTTTCCCATAACATGCCATAGAAATCATGAATAGTTTAACCAATTAACAATGTTTTTAAGATGATTTTTAAAGCTTAATATGTTTTACTTTACAATAGATTGTGTTTCTTCTATTAAACTCATGCTTCTTTAATGATGTTTTATTAACATTGTATAAGTTATTAACTGTTATAAATAATTAAATATTTAGTCTTGATTATTTACAGTTCATTTTACTATTAGAGATAATTTATTCTTAAAGTAAAGTAGGATAATAGGTTTTCCTGTTAACCAATAATTTGTAAACATCCTTCCAAATTATCTAGGATTTACTAATTTAGGTGACGAGTGAGATTAAATTTTAATAAGTCTGCTCTCTAGGAGCATAAAAAACAAACAGTGGAAAGGAAGCCCTAATATCCGTAGGAAAACAGTCATACCAAACTATTGAGGAATAGGAAAACTCTTGCGTGCGTAGGGTTTTCTGAACCCTTGGATGAAACTGTTATTCTTTGCGTTGAAGAATGGAACAATTTCATGGGTAAAAAATGGTGCTAAAAGGAGGGATGTGGCCACATGTATCTAAATTATTGGCTAAACAAAATCATAATAAACCTCTGGCCACTCGTCTCGTTCTCTAATCATCACTCGTAGTCGTTCGTTCGATTTATCTTGTTACAACGAACGTTACTACCACTTCCCAATTAGAGCAGATCTCCTATAGTTTCTACACCTTTTTTGGCTATTAGTTAGCCATGATTCTCAATAAATTTTGGCCAGCAGAAATTAAATCGACTCGACGTGTGTTTGATCAACACATCGAAGATAGATACCTCATGTTTTGACAAAATTCCTTCGGTCCCAACACGCCATATTATTCATTAGATAATATTTTAATTAGCCAACCTGATCCTGATCCTAATCCTAATCCCAAATCCGAATATTTCCATATCCCTTCAGGTTAATTAGTTTCACCGATTCGATTCGATTCGATTCAACCTAGACATAAATTTAACTTTGAATTTGGATGAGGTGGATTTGGTGACCCTCCTTCGCCACCTAATTCACCCCCAGATTCTCCTCGGGGAAGGGGAAGGGAAGGGGAAGAGTCCCTTCCTTCAACTACTACTATATATTCTTGATCACAAGGATCCTAATATCAAAACCGACATTGGATTGACCTAGATGCACGCAGTCACTGTGGAACGCAACATCTACTACTAAAGAATCAAGTAAAATACCAAACAAACAAACAGCTAGTCGATGATCAATGTTAGCAATGAGGACGAGAAATGTAGAATGTGAAGATGCAGTCTTCTATACATTGTTCCAATATGCCTACCTACCTTTGAGAGTAAGGCCTCTACATGGTATTTTACCCAACAACCTCACACTAATTTATTTTATTTTAGGATTAGTTTGAAACTGCCTTTCTGGAAAATTTTGGCGATGACAAAACCTCAAGGTTTTGGTCATGGAATTATCCAAAATGAAAATGAACAATAATAAACAAAGAAATAAAGATTTTAATCAAAGCTTCATGACTCTTAAAACTAAAATCCCCGCTACATCTATGCGAGCTGAGAATATCATTATAGCATGATGTTATGCAAAGGCTAAAGTTACCTCTTACCACTGCATCCACGTGGGTCAAGAAGCCAGCTTTCCTTTGCCTTTGCCTTTGCCTTTGATGATGAGGTTGTTTTAGTGGAGAAAGACATGTTATAATCTATCAAACTTCTACTTCTTGGAAGAAACCAACCAAAAAAAACCATTTCTGAAACCTCCTGCAACTAAAAAGGATCAAGGAGCACTCGATCTGATCTACAGATTTTGCAGAAGGTCCTCCAGAAAGTATCCAATGAGGTGGTAGTATATTTGAGGGAAAACTCAACTAAACTAAACTAGTTGACGTTAGTTATTATAGGGCACCTTTCAAGAGAGACGCCTCCTTCTTCTTAAGGAATGAATGCTATTAATATTAGATATTTGGTGACTAATTCATGACCTCCTTTCGATGGAAACAAGGTCAATTTTAGTGACAATATCCTGATGCTGCTGAACTGAATAAGAATAATGTACTCACATAGTGAATCATTTTTTAATACTCAGGAATTTATGAGAAGGAGAAAGACCCAGAGTTAATATATGATATCTAACATCGGGAAATTATCTCAATATGATTTTTCTACATCAAACCCTAACGAGATTACACTCTCAAATCCTAAATCTAATCCTCAAAGGGAATCATTTGCACTCAAATTAGAATATGACTCAAATATATATTTATTTGAACTTTTAAAATTTCCAATTATTCAAGATAAAGTTCTCCAAAATCTGGCTACTAATAAGGGAAATAAAAATATGGAAACACTAAGAAACAACAATGAAGCTCTTACTCACCTCCTAACAGGGTAGGAATTTCAAATGGAAGACACCCGTCAAAATTGCCTGTAACAATTAAAATATGAATTTTTTTTTGTATTTTAAGTCAAATTTTAACGGTCTCTGTAAAATTCTAGCTATATTTAAGGGTTAAATTGACCCATAACTGCATTTACCCATCAAATTCCATCCCCGCCTCCTAATACTAATAAAACTAATAAAATTGGGACACCTCCCTTTTTACTTTCCTTTGATATTTAGGACACCTCCCTTTTTAATTTCCTTTGATATTTTCAATAGGAATGTACACAATTGTATGGTAGAATCTTATGCGTCTTCCAATGCCATGCATTTGACGGTGTGTAGGAAGCTTAATGTTGATATAAGACCTTTTCCCACTCAAATTATTCAATTGGATAGGCTAAGGTTGAGGTTTTTAGATAATTAATTTAAATATTTTAATAAGACTCTTCTCTAATCCTCGAATTCACCAAACAATTGATATTGTGGTAGTCAATGTCCCATAAGTTTATGGGATGTGGATAAGTAGGGGCTATTTTGAAAAAATCAAGGGATATTTCACCACCCACTGGTCACACTTATGGTTTCCATATAATGGAAAACAAAATAAGGTTAGAATTAATAGGGAGCAATATATTAATCAATATATTAATCAAACTGTCACTAATGTCACTAATCTTGATGATCTTGGTGAACCCGTTCTTCTTATTGATACTAATTCATAGAACTATAGTACTAATATGTTTTTTGGAAACTTCCCTATTGAACCTTTACCTTTTTCCCAATCTAATAATCAATCTGAAATTACGCATTTTTCTCAAACTAATTCACCGACATCTATTTTGAATAATGTAAATACGAGTTGTTGGTTAGATAAAACATGTTGGACATTGTTTTTTTACAATTCTAGGTCCAAACATGGGGTTGGAACTGGTTGTGATTTAATTGATTTGACATGGAATAAATTTATGATAGCATGCAAATTAGAGTTAGAATGCACTAATAACGTAACTGAATATGAAGCACTTATACAAGGTCTTATAAAAGCCAATGAATTAAAAAAACAACTTATTAAAGTTTATGGCGATTCTGAGACAGTTGTTAGACAAATTAGGAACTCAATTCATTGCGTTTCTAATCACTTAAATAACTATCAAAGAGAAGTATGGGATTTAATTAATCATTTCTAAGATTTTAATATTAATGATGTGCCTCGATCCCAAAACTTCGATGCCAACTTGCTTGCCAATATCGCATCAAAGTTAAATCCTCCCAAAGGTTTCACACCCGATGCATTTCTTGTCGAAATAGTTTATAGGCCTTCAATTCCTGATAACGTAACTAATTGGAAGGTATTTGATGACCATCAACAAATTCTAGAATTTCTCACTACACAAGACACTTTTAAATATTTTGTCATTGACAAACACACCCATGATAAATATTTTTCTAGTCTCCCCAATTCCAGTCATCCAACATTGAATTCTCGTAATCTTGTTTCCCTCATTCCAAAATCAGTTTTTAGGTTTGAATTTTTTTATGATATACAAGACAAGTTCATTAATGTTACAAACTATAAAATGAATAGTTCTTGTATGAATGATCAGGCTATTAAGTTAGCTACTGAGGAAAACCCATAAAATTTTAAACTCGGAACCAAATGCACACATGTTGAAAAGGCAACTTTTATTAATCTTTTTAAGGAGTATAAAGGAATTTTTGTCTAGACTTATGATGATTTGAAAACATTTGGAAATAATATCATGCGACACAATATCCCAATGAAAACCCAGAATATCAAGAAAAGCTTAGGAAAATGCATCTTAGCCTTGAATCGTCAATTAAGAAAGAATTAGAAAAACTTCTAGATGCTAGGATAATTTTTCTGGTGCATCATACGTGTGGATTGCTAATCTAGTACATGCTCAAAAAAAGAACGGGGACATTCTGTTATAATTGTTGTGCCATTTAGATGATCAAGAAAAGAGTCCATAATTATTGATGCAGTAAAAGAGAAATGGCAATACACACTGAACAAATCAAATCTCACAGGAAACATATGAGTATAGCTCAGATAATTACAGTATCATGTTCATTACAATATTCGGTGTTACAATAGTGTTACATAGAGAAAGAATTTGAATCCTTATGGATGAATTCGAATCTCCCAACTTGATGTGACTATATCTGACTAACTAGCTAATTAAATATGTCTAAATCACTATCGAATTCCAAATGGTTAAATCCATATGTCTAATCAATTCATACAATCAATAATAATCAGTTAACTCAGTCTAACTAAAGTGGTAGGTGAGGAAAAATGCCTTATCCACATGCAGTCATGTCTAACTGGCGCTAACTAAGTTGATTGTGATCTAACTGAAAGTAACTGGAAAATAAATAAGCTTAACTAGTTCCAACTCCAACTGATTGAAGGAGGTTGGTGTCAGGACTCCCAGTGGCTCCTAAAATGTAGGAATTGGCCTAGGAGGCGCCTAAATTGATGCATGCAAGTGAATTCAGTGGCAGTTAGCCTCTATCGGTATTCCCCACACTCTAGTAACTGGTACATGTGGCCCCATTAGGCCAAGTGGACCCAATGGTACCAGTGGAACCAATAATGATAAAATACTCTTAAGTTAGGAAAATAATAATCTAATAGACATTGTGGTTAAGCCTAGGATTATAAATCCTAACACCCCCACTGAATCCTAACTTGGAAAACTGCGGGCCTTGGAAACAAGGCCATAAGTCTCCCATATACAATCTAAAAGATAAAAAAATTTGCTTAATAAACCGAGGAAATAGGGGAAAATCTCATGGGAAAACCCCCCCATCAAGATAAGCAGGAGTCAGGAAATAAAGTTAAAAACTTGCAAAATCTTTTGTTGCAATTTGCAGCACTATGAAGTAATAAAGCAGTATTTTGGTTTTGTTATGCAGCAACATCCTGAATTTATGCATGTGAACCTCTGAATCCAAAAAAAATGATTATGTCTGGAGGAATCTTCCTCTTTGGAAGAAGAAGAATGTGCTCAATTGAATCAGGAATATAGACAATTGCGGGATGAAAACTGAACCCATGTAAAGCAACTGAAATCAACTTATGAGAGAGCAAAGGTACTTGAAAATTTGAACCATGTGAGGAACACCCAAGAAAATGATATATTTCATCCTTGAACATCAAACCATGTGAGTTAAAATCATCCACAAGTGTTAGGAGCAAGTGTCCAAGCGAATGCAGAATGTCTCCATCTTTACTAGTTCTGCGAGGAGATGAGCATGTGATCAAATAGATAGGTAGAGAATCCCTGGGACTATGGAGAGCGAATGCTTGAGATCCATAATCTGATATAGCTTCATAAATAACCAATGATTCACAAAATATAATATCAACAAACTCATAAGAAAAAAATAACATCAAATCCCCAGAAACAAGTTTGAAGAAGACTTGTGGTACTTGATTTGTCACACCAAAATTGATGAAACCAGCTACAAGCATGATTGAAGGCTCTTGGAATTTAAAACTTGAACCAAACATCAGATCAGATCCAAAAATTTTCATATCAGATCCAAAAGTGAGGAATGATATCAAATCCCCAACAACAATTTTGAAGGAGACTTGTGGTACTTGATTTTTCACACCAAAATTGATGAGAGCAGCTACAAGCATTACTGAAAGCTCTTGAAACTTAAAACCTGAACCAAATAAGATCAAATTAGATCCAAATAAGATCATATAATATCCAAATAATTTCATATCAGATCCAAGAGTGTGCTCCACCGAGATGGTAGATGCACAATTTTTTCCTTCTTCAAAATTCTGAAAATTGGTGTATGCAATCATGTAGGAATTTACTGGAATCTCTAGATCAATGAGAGAGAATGGATCACTCCTACAATCTGATATTATTTCCAAAATAGACATGGTATTACTTATCTGCACACCAGCAACATCATTATATATAGAGAAATCAAATTCCTCTTCCTTTTCTGAAACAATCACCGGTAAACTATGCACAAAATTTAAAATAGAAGAATCACTGTAGAATTTTTGCAAAGAATGGAAGGAGAGTTTTTATTCAAGAATAGATATTTGAATGTATTCTTCTGGATCAGCCATGTGAGGATATGTGATATCAGATATGTCGTACACTTCTGGAGCAATAGGAGAAGGATTCACTTCAAGGAGAATTTCTTCAATTCGAATTGACTGTGAGGAAAATTCTGCTTTTTCTTCATCTTCAAAAATTCGTTTTATTGTAGGAGAGGGCATGAAATCATCATGCTGGATTTTATCTGAACCTCTCTCAACAGCTGGGATTTTAGAGTCATCTCCCATATGACTGCTAGGTCCTCCTGATAGAGGGAAAGTGGTGAAAGATTTCTTGGAGGAAACCATGTGGTTGGATGCTCCATAATCTATCAAATAAGCCTTCGACGGAGTGAGGATTGCATGCAAGCATATCTCATGTTCTTCAGTATTCTCTTCATCATCAGACATCTCTGTACCTTCTGGAAGGGAGATATTGTTCTGTACACATGGAGCTTTCAACTGGTCGAGGGTCTTCTTCATGTACGAGTCTTCTGGATGAAAACCCCTCATACAATAAGTACACTTTTTCTTTTCAAACTTCTTATTTTTCTTAGTGCCGGAGGCTCCTTTAGAAGTATTTTGATTCTCTTTAGTCTTCAAATCAGTTGTTTTATGCTCCTTCCCTTTAGATCTCCCTTTATCTTGCGCTTCGGTAGATTCTATCACTAGGAGAGCTTGATCTTTGGATGTCTTGATGACTCCCATCTAGATCAACTTCTCTTGCTCCTGTATTAAGGACTCGGCAAAGGGATCAAGTGAGGGAATCCTCCAATGGGGAATGGAGGCTCTCCCGGAATGGAAGATTGAGACAAATAAAAAATACTCAAGACCTAGTTTGTTGAGTATGGAGAGGACATGTTTCTCATCCTTTCTTTCTATTCCACACTATCTGCATTGTAGTGCAAGAAACTTGAATTTAGTAAAGAATTGTTGCACCGTATCAAAACTACTAGGATATAAGGCCACCAACTCATTCTCTAGAATGTATCCCGAATCTCATCTTGCTTTCCAAACAAGTTTTCAATATTCTCCCAGGATTCTCTGGGATTCCTCAAACCTTCAAGGTGGAAGAGGATATCTTTGGATATGTGAGTACATAGATAATCGAAAGCTTCATCTAAGCGGTCTAGAAACTTGTTTCTTTCAACTAGATGATGGGGCTTAGCCTCCCTACCAAGTATCATCCTGAGGTAGCCATGTTTTCGCAAGGCCATATGCATATCCATCCTCCAATCAATATAATTGAAGGGTGTTAGGATCCGAGGTGTAGGAGATTGAGAATCCATAATTCTTTGGCTGGAAAAGACAATATCTTCAAACAAGCTACGTAGCACCTGTAGAATTTCACTGCAAAACACTAAAACATTCGAACTATGTTAGAATCATGCCTTCCTTGTCAACATGAACACTTTCTCAGGTTTCGTCACGCCTGCACAACCACTCTAAATAAATTCAGAGGAAGCAAGGCACTCTTTGCGGGACTTCTGTGGAAACCCAACTGCTTCTGGTGTTCAATTGAGAGTAGACAGACATGAAGCTTTCTTGAAATGGTTCTCACACCATGTTATAATTGTTGTGCCATTTAGATCTTCAAGAAAAGAGTGCAGAATTATTGATGCAGTAAAAGAGGAACGACAATACACACTAAACAAATCAAATCTCATAGGAAACATATGAGTATAGCACATATAATTACAGTATCATGTTCATTACAATATTCGGTGTTACAATAGTGTTACATAGGAAAATAATTTGAATCATTAGGGATGAATTCGAATCTCCCAAATAGATGTGATTGTATCTGACTGACTAGCGAACTAAATATGTCTAAATCACTATCGAAGTCCAAATGCTTAACTCCAAATGTCTAATCAAGTCACACAATAAGTAATAATTAGTTAACATAGTCTAAATGAAGTGGTAGGCAAGGAAAAATGCCTTATCCACATGCAATCATGTCTAACTGGCACTAACTAAGTTGATTGTGATCTAACTAAAAGTAACTGGAAAATAACTAAGCTTAACTAGTTCCAACTCCAACTGACTGAAGGAGATTGGTGTTGGGACTCCAAGTGGCTCCTAAAATGTAGAGATTGGTCTAGGAGGTGCCTAAACTGATGCATTCAAGTGCAGTCAGTGGAAGTTAGCCTCTATCGGTGTTCCCCACACTCTAGTAACTGGTACATGTGGCCCCATTAGGCCAAGTGGACCCAATGGTACTAGTGGACCCAATAATGATAAAATACTCTTAAGTTAGGCAAATAATAATCTAATAGACAATATGGTCAAGGGACGATTATAAATCCTAACACATTCGTCTCTGTGTCAAATTCACAAATTTAAATAAATATTTTGAAAAAGACAATTATCTGGTGCCACCAATGGAACAAATTATCTAGAAAGTATCAAGATCGGAAATGCTCTCCTTACTTGATGGTTTATTTTAATTCAATTAGATCTTAATTTCTCACTTAGATCAATTGAAAACAACTTTCAAAACACCATGGGTAACCTTTGCTTATAGGAACATTCCCTTTGGATTAGTAAATGCAAGTGCAACTTTCCAACGGGTGAGGATATTGGTTTCTGAGGTTTGATCCATAACTATGGTGTGATATATTTTGATGATGTTACATTCTTTATCATTTGAGACAAGTTCTTGAATGATGTAGAAGATATGGTATATTCTTAAATCCAAAGAAATCAATTTTTGTTGTAACTGAAGGCAAACTGCTTGGATTTGTAGTCTCTAAACATGGAATAATGATTGAACCTGAGATAACTCAATCCATCTCAAAAATTAATCTTCCTTACTCAAAAAATTCAATGCAATCCTTTTTAGGCAAGATAAATATTGTTAGGAGATTTATTCCTCCTTTTGCTTCGATTGTTAAACCTTTACATGATAAGATAAAATAGGATGCAATTTTTAAATAGAATACTGTCCAAAAATATTCTTTTATTAAAATCCGACAAGCTATTGCTGAAGCTCTCACATTAATGTCTGTATATTTCTTGAAGGATTTTATTCTATATACTTTCGGTTATGATTCATCTTATGTTGCAGTTTTGACATAGAAAAATTCTAAGGGAGATGATATTCCTATATCTTTCATGAGCTATGGAATCAAAGGTGTTGAGATTAATTATCCATGGATCAATAAGCATGCATATATTGTTTATAAGGCTATGAAACATTTTAGCCCTTATCTTCTTAAGTCCAAAAACAAAGTAAAAGTTCATAGTTCTTTATTCTGCAGTTCAAATTTTACTGGTTCAGAAAGGATTAGGGGAGAAAAGAGCCCACTAGATGAAAACATTACAAGAATATGACTTGGAAATCAAACCCACCAAGATTGTTAGAGGACAAGGGTTGTGCCAGTTAGTTGCACATTATGTTGAATCACATAAGGAAAAATATAAATGGATCAATGAAGAACCTTGTGTTGAAAATAAAATTTATTTTATTCCTACAGTTCCTAAATCATGGTATAATGATATAATTGTTTTTATAATCCATGTATATGCCCCTAAAATTCATACCCTAAAAATAGGAGAGATCTTAGATTAAAATCTGCTCCATATTAATTAATTGATAATATTATTTTTATGAAAAATTATGGAGTTTCCTTGTGTTATGTTGAAAAAGAAAACACTAACATAATATTATTGGAATTGCATGAAGGACCTACTGGTGGACATTTCAAAAAAGAAACCAAATATCATAAAATTTTAAGAATTATTTATTATTGGTCGACATTATTAAGGATGCTTATGCCTTTCCTTGAAAATTTGAAGTGTGTTAGAAATATTTTGGAAAAGTTAAGAAGGTTGCTTATCCTCTTCAACCAGTCATTATTGATAATCCATTTCAACAGTGGGGTTTAGACATTATCAAACCAATTAAACCTCCCTCTTCCATGCAACATAAGTGCATCCTTACTACTACATAATACTTTACAACATGGGTAGAAGCAGTTCCACTTGAGCAGTTAACACAATGCAGGTGATTTATTTCCTTGAGACCAATATTCTAACCATTTTTGGTGTTCCAAAGTTCTTAGTCTTTGACAATGCTTCATAGTTTTCTTCTATAAATCTTACTAAATTTGCGTTGGATAAAGGAATTAAAATAAAATATCTCACAAGTTATTACCCAAAAGGAAATGGTTTGGCAGAATCAACCAACAAGAACTTACTCAATATATTAAAAAGAATTGTAGAAAATCATCAAAGAGATTGGAACACTCAATTGTTTAATGCTTTGTGTGAAGATAGGGTAACTCCAATAACTATTCTTGGAAATTCACCCTTTTACCTTGTGTTATCATGTGAAATGGCACTTCTTTGTCCGAGTACTTACACCCAATGTGTCGGCACACGAAAGGACAAAATGGATTGAAGTAGCCAAAACACTATAGATGGGCATGACCTTTGATACAACATTACCTCACCAGCTGGATTTATTTTTTGTATGGATATTAGGTTGAATACACAACTATTTTCATAGCAACCCACGTATCATACGCAAGTATGTGCATTGCAACTCGCGTATATATCATTAGGGCTTGCACCCATGGGTTTACTTAAAGCAAGTCACATATCATACGCGAATTTCCAGTATCAATAGTCGTGTATGCCTTAATCCAAAGTTAAAAAATATAAACATGATTAGTCGAGGACAGTTGGGCCCTTAATCATAACTATTCCAACTTCCTCAACCTTCTCAACCTTCGTAACCTCTCTCTTTCCTCGTGTATAAATAGAGGGTGGGTGTTGAGGCTAATTAATCATAAGTTATAGAGAAAATTTATGCCGATGGTTTTCCTTCGGATATCTTGGAGCAACAAAACTCAGTGTCCTTGGTTCGCAGAGGAGCACTTGTCTCAGATGTTGGGTTGTAATCTCACCACACTTGTTTATCAATAAGGAAATTTCTTTTTCCAATATTGTGTCTTTGCACTCTTATATATTGTTATTTTTTAATTATCTTATTGTTTCATTATGAATATGTTATTTCATTAACCATTTATATAATATATAAGATATTACAGGAAGATATTGTTCTTTGCAGGTGATTAGAGATACCCTATAAGTTGTGGAAGCAACTTGAAGAGAAGAAGAAAAGCTAGGATCGACCGTCATAAATAAGGCATGCCTATTTTCTTCCTATTTCTATTTCAAATTCTAAAATGGTTGATTTTCTGCAAGTTACTTTAGTAAGTTGGTAACCCAAGAGACCCTAGGTTATAAGGGTTTGTTTTCCTGAACAATAGAACTGGAGACTCCACTAGGGAGTCCAACTTGTTGTGGTTCCTCTCTTTAGGATTCCTGACTAGTTTTTGCTCTGTCTAATTCTATTTGTGAATTATTTTAATTTCACCTTTGATATCCAGTATTGCATGTTCAAATCCTGTCTGTCAGTTGCTTTTCTTTTTGAAAATTTTTGACAGCATACACGGGTTTCTTCGGTGACAGTCGTGTATTTCACTTTGTATACGCGGGTTTCCTTTACGACAGTCGCGTATGGTACAAGGGTTTCCTTTATGACATTCGTGTATTCTTGTAGGTGTCTGTAAGTCTATAGGGTTCTTACTTGTCCCTATTTTTATGATTTCTCAGATGCTAGTGAAGGTTATGTTTTGACATGATTCTGTGGCTTTAGTTCTGTACATTTCACAGTTTACATGATTAGTCAAGTCCTTGAGTGGTTTTTGTGTTTGACTTCTTCATTGGTGAATGTGTTAGGTCCTCCTACTTGTATTTTTGGGTCTGAGTGCTTGTGTTTTTTGGGTCATTTATCAGTCCTTTGAAACACTAATATGCTCTGTACTGATTTTTGTGTTCTGAGTTAGTCATTCTTGTCCTTTTTGGATCTATTAGTCTTTGATTTGATAGTTCCGCCAAGTCTAGGTTTTGTGCCATTTCTTCCTGTTTGGGTGAAGTATGTTACTATAGGGAATGTTTGCATCATTTACTGTTATATGTTTAGATTGTTCAAACTCACTCAATTTGCATTTACTTGCATTATATTTTTTGAATTTTTCGAAAAGAAAAGACAAAAAAATATTTGTACTTCTTGCATTAGCTTGCATTTAGTTGTTCTTTTCGTTACTTTTTCAACCAAAAAAAAAATAAAAAATTTAAAGTCTTGTAGTTTCTCTTTTTTTTTTTTTAAATCATTAGCTTGCATTACAAAGAAAAAGAAAAGAAAAATTGGCATTGTAGTTTCATTTACTTTTAAAGTTTTTATACATCGTTTTTTCTTTCTTTCTGCTAAATCTATAACATCATACAGTCTCATCCCGCTACCTTTGGCTAATACAACCCATTAAAAAGAACGATTAATTAAAATTTTAGTAGTAAGTTTTTTTTCTAGGCTCATACATCAACTAGTTCAAGCTAGGCTTGTGGACTAGGGAGTTTTAACTATCCATAAGCATTTGATTTCAAACATAGCAGGCCTTTCATTAGATAAATACTCTTCTATAAGAGACCATCTGGAAATATCCTCTCATACAGGAGTTAAGCACGAGGCGACGTGAGAACCTACTTTACGAGATAACCCTCCAATTCCTAATCATAACAAGGAAAATTACTTGCAATTCAACTCATCAACATACAGATAGGATGACAGCTATTAGATATTAGATAATATGACTAAACCTGAATCAGATATTCAAGCACAAGCACAAAATAGAAAAGATATGGATGATGAACATATAATAGCAAAAGAGCTTATATTAGGTCATGAATAACATGAGAAGCTTATAGATGATAATGGTCTATAGGTCCCCGAATTCGAACCCTTGTTTCAAATAAGTCTTAGGCTTTATAGCCTTTACAAAAACATTCAGATCCTGGAAAGTTGGATCTGTTGTACTAAAAATAGATAAAATAAATGTTTTTTGTAAAATTAGCTCAAAAACCCTAATTTAACTACTACTTTATCTAACTCTAACACTTGTTCACTCATTGAACTCTTTGATGACTACAGTGAGTACTGAAATAGAACTGTAACCTGTCATCTGATAGATGATCCATTGTTGGTAAAAAACAGGTAGGGTTTATGACCCTTTTCTCCTTGATTGTATCCTCAAAACTGGAACAGACCTCCTCCAATGGTGTTTTTCAGCAAATTTCATCTTCATATTTCATCCCTGAGATAGTTGTATTCGCCAAAACTAGTTCTATGTGCCAAAATATCTTTCTGCGCCCCTTTTTTATTTTGGTGGTTAAGGAATTAGAATCCTGGGTATGTTAGCTACTGAAAGCTCTGGTTTCGGTGGCTAATGAACTGCTTTTGTGTCTACCTAAGCCATCGAAAGCCCTATTTCTGCAAAACTGTAATCAGCCTCCCAATCATCCCTTTTCAACTTTGTTGTTGATCTTCTGGCACTCCTTTAGCCTGCATAAGGTTTGGAAAAAAAAGCAACATCTCGGGCTGCCTCTGGATTCTGAAGGCTCACTATTGCCTTAGCTAGGGTTTCTAATGCAAAGTGAGTCTGAGAGCTAGGGTTTGATATGGAATTCTTCACCTGTAGCCTCAGAAGCCTGATCATCCTATAAATCCTGGTGTTGTCCTTCATAAACCTTTGAGTTCTTTTTTGCATCAAAAAATACCTTCCTTTCATTTCTAGCAGGGAATTATTCAATTGAGTGTTTTTCTTGGTTAACACTATATTAGTTCTTTTTATTTCTCTCTCTAAAACTTCCAATTCATATACTTGCCTCAGCAACTGGTTGACTCTTTGTGACCTAGGCTTGCTGGAGGAAGCCTTTTCCACTAGTTCACCCTGGTCTTCTTTTGGTGTGGGTGATGGAAACTCTTCATTTTCTGCTACAACCTGCTCTGCTAGGTTAACTTCTTCCTCCCTTTCTTATTCTGAGTCTGAGTAAGGTAAGTTTAGAATATTTCCACTTTGTGTTGTGGCCTCCTTCTCTTTTTCACTGAAGTCCAGGTTTCTTTTAGCTTGGTTGGTTTTAGCAGTGGGAGAAGGTTGATCCACTGTTACTGGTGAGATAGCCCTCCTCTTCCTTTTTCCACTCCTAGGGGTGGTGGATTTCTTTGAAGGTGACTTTCCTGTCTCTTCTGGCTGCAGGAATGTTTCAAACTCATTCCAGAATAAAAAATATGCCCACGCTACATTTCTCCTTTGCAGCAATTCTTAGACAATGAGTTGTATTAGGCCATGGTGAGATAACCTTCCTGCGATTTTGGTGGGTTGGGGCTTTACCTCGTGTGCTATCTTGGTTAAGCTCTTGTGGAGGTAGAAGGGTAGGTTTAAAATGATTCTTCCTGTAAAATGGTTCATCAGCTTGAATTGATATATCATTGCCCTGTTGTACCTGCCTTCACAAGTTATATACACCAAAATTGCTTTTAATAATTGCTACCACCTCTCCTCAAGCCAGGTGGATGGAACACTTTTCTTCCAAACTACGTTTCTGTGTTCAAGTTTTAAATATGATTTGAAATCCACATTTTTAGTAATGGTGGTCTTAAACCACTTCTCCCAAGTTCTTGGTAGTTCTATCACTTCTGCAATTAGGGTTTCATCCACTAGGAACTCTTCATTGCCTATCAGTGCCTTGGAGCCATCAAAAGAAAGGGAAAATGCTTCTGCAACATGCTGGTGTGAACCTTGTATTTTCTCACAAAATCTATAATAGCCTACATCTTTGAAGAATTGGTAGACTTCTGGATGTGAGTCAAGATAGCTTATTTCCCCTAGTTCTTGCCTGAGAGAAGGTCCTCCTTTCTTCATCTCTAAATTGTGCTTCTTAGTACCTACAAAATCGAAATTCAAATTCTGTGAAGGAGGTTAGCACGCTGGTTTTTAGGGATAGCCTCGAGCAATAAGGATGCATACAGAGAATGAGGAGTGTACTGAAATTATGGTGTTGAATTTGAGGGGTTAACCACTCGATTGGTGCTTGAGTGATATTGATGGTGGGTTCTGGTGATAACCTCAAGATAACTAGCCTAGTAATCATTTTCAGTTTGAACTTGATGCTTCGTGGAGGTTTATTACAGTCGTGGGACATATGGATGGAGAGCTAGGGTTTTTATTTCCATCAGTCATTTCAGAATAATAACGACCTCTTAGCCATCAATTTATGACTTACTGTAGTTCTCCAGTCTTTTTGGTGGTTAATCATGCTAAATTATCACATGCCTCATTCTGACGAGTTTGATTTCGATGGACAGATAACCATTTTCTCTTTTTGGCCTTTTCGATGGTTAAGAGACTCTAGGGTTTAATTCGCTAGCTGCCAAAAGCTAGGCTTTCGGTGGCTAATGAACCGTTGGTCCATTCGCCTAAGCCACCGAAAGTCCCCTTTCCAAGAAACGTGCTTAACTAGATTTTGGTGGTTAATGCCTTCCTGGACCCACTTGTTAAGCCGTTGAAAGCTAGTCCTTTCGGTGGCTAATAAACCATTGGTGAGTTCACCTAAGTCACTGAAAGTCCCCTTTCCAATTTTTTGTAAAAAACGTGATCAACAGACTTTCGGTGGTTAACATGGTCTTGAGTCAAAACTGTTAACTACCGAAAGCTGAGCTTTTCAGTGGCTAATGAGCTGTTGGAAAGCTCACCTAAGCCACCAAAAGCTAAAACTTCCAAATTTATTAAAAAACAGAACATCAGATATTCCAAATTTGTTAGTCACCCAAATATCTTTCATAATATGAGCTGAAATCTTCATCACTATCAAAAATAAATTGTCTGAGTGAACTTATCTAAAATTGATTTATTTAGGAGATAACATCTAGCTCCTACTCGGGGATGGGAACCTCCCTGTGACGTCCCAAGAACCCTAAACCAAAATTCCTTTCCTAAAAAATAAATAAGAATTAAACCTATATTCTATTGTTCCATTGGACATGGAGTTTATTTTGTAAGCACAAACAATCTACTAACTAATATTTTACAATAACAAAGCCTTAAATCCTCAGATGAAATAGATTTTCAGAAACCGCCCATTTACTGGGCCATCAAACACCCTCTCCTTCCATATTTTTCAATTTGAAGGTGTTGTTCTGCTGCACTTGAGCTATCACAAAAGGGCCTATCCACAAAGAGTCAAAATTTCCATGCTTTCCCTTGTCTTGCCTGATAGTATCCCACTTGAGGACCCAATCTTTAACCTGAAAGTTGTCTACTTTTGCCCTTTTGTCAAAAATAATCTTGATCTTATGTTGATGAGCTTCTGACCTTTCCATCACCTGTTCTCTAACTTGCTGCAATTCCACCAAATCAAGCATCCTCCTCCCCATGTCATTTGGTTCATCCTGTTCCTCCTGAAAGAATTTTGCAACTGGCAGAATTAGTTGAATGGGAAAAATGGCCTCAGTACCATAAACCATCTTGAAAGGAGAAGTCCCTATGGATCTCTTGTCAGTCACTCTATCAGCCCATAGAGCAAACTTTAGCTTAGAATCCCAACTTTTTTTATTAGTCTCCAATAGTTTTTTGATGATTCTGACTAGGATTTTATTGGATGACTCAGCAAGGCCATTGCCTTGAGGGTAATAGGAAGTGGAATGCACAATCTAAATGCCCATTGACTCACACATGTTAACCAATGCCCCATCTTTGAAATTTCGTGCATTATCAGTCACTAGCCTTATTGGGAAGCCAAACCTGATAAATATGTTCTCATATAAAAACCTCATGATAACCTTATGGGTGGCATTCCTTATAGGTATTGCCTCTATCCACTTGGTGAAATAGTATGTGGCTACTAGGATCCATTTGTGTTGACCACTAGATGAAGGATTAATTTCACCTATGAAATCAAGACCCCACTGCTAGAAAGGACCATTCACTACAATAGGTCTGAGGGGCAAGGATCTAAGCTGCTGCTTCCCTATGAATCTTTGGCACTTGTCACAGGATCTTAAAAAGGTACACACATCAGAGAAAATAATGGGCCAATAGTACCCAGCCATCAGGATCTTATGGGTTGTGGTCTTCCAGTAATGACGGCCTCCACATATGCTTGAATGAAACTGATGCATGACCTGAACTGACTCTTCTTTATCTAAGCATCTCAACAAAACACCAAACAGATATTTCCAATACAAAAGTTGATCAATTACACAAAATTTAACTGATTTAAGTTTAAGAGCTCATGCTTGATTTAGAGTGAGTCCACGGGGAACTTCTAACTTTTGCAGGAAATGAATAATACCTGAGTACCGCTCACATGAGGACAAGTTGTCAGCTACTTGTTGACTATCATTCCTCTCCTAAACTACTTCTGATGTTGTTTCTGAAGTTATACCCATAAAATTAATCCCCAAAAGATCACAATTTTCTTTAGCCATGAGTTTAGCTAGACCTTGGCCTTTCACTAACTTGGTGGGCTTTACTTCTATGTCAAACAAAAATAAGCTTGGCTATCCATTTAGCTCTCTTTCCATCAATGTCAGGCTGAGTTAATACATCCTTTATAGCAGCTGAAGGGACATAGGAAAGGACCTTGGCATGTAGAATGTAAACCCTGAAGTCTTTCAATGACTTGATGAGAGCATAGGCCTGCTTTTCAATGGGATCATATTTTAGTTCAGCAGCCCTTAATGTCTTGCTGAAAAAGGAAATAGGGTGATCAAGGCATTCACCATCGTTTTGCGACAGCACAGCTGCCACGGTGTCATAGGATGCAAAGGAAAAAATGCAAAAACCCTTGGTGTAGTCTGGACTAATCAGAGTGGGAGCTTCCATGATAGCATTCTTGATGTCCTCAAAAGAGCTTCTTGCTTGTTCTATCCATTTGATTTCAGCCTCCTTTCTTAACATAGAGGTTATGTGTTTTACCAGCTCAGAAAAGTTTGGGATAAACCTCCTGTCGAAATTTATCTTACCCAGAAATGACTGAATATCTCTTTTTGACCTAGGTATGGACAAATTTTGGATGGCTTCAACTTGAACAGGATCAATATTTACACCTTTAGCTGAGACTATGTGACCTAGGAGTTTTCCCTTACTGAGTGCAAATTGAGACTTCTTCGGGTTCATTGATATCCCAAATTTTCTACATCTCAGAAATACCTTCCTCAAGTGCTGCAAATGTTCTTCATGGCTGTGGCAGTAAATAGTGAGGTCATTAAGGTATATGAGAACAAATTTGTCTTTCAATCCTACAAAAGCTAGGTCCATGGCTCTCTGAAAATTGGCCCCAGCATTCATCAGCCCAAATGGCATTTTGGCATACATGAAGGTGCTCCAGGGAGTGGTAAACGCAGTTTTTTCTTGGTCATCAGGGTGCATAGCAACTTGGTTGTATCCAAAGAAACCATCCAGGAATGACATGACACTAGCCCCTGAGACTCTTTGTAATAGGTGTTCCATCTTGGGTAGTGGATAGTTATCTTTCTTGGAGCATTTGTTTAGGTTTCTGAAATCCACACATAACCTAATCTCCCCGTTCTTCTTTCTTACCACTACTAAAATTGCAATCCATTTGGAATACCTGAGGGAAATTATGATTTTGGCTTTAAGGAGCTTTTTTATTTCTTTTTCAATCACAGGCAGTAGGAGAGGACTGATGGATCTGAGCTTCTACTTGAAAGGGAAGGTCTCCTTCTCCAGGGGAATCCTGTGTTGGATGATACTAGTGTCATAGGTTTTCAGGTCACTGTATTCCCAAGCAAAGATATCAGCAAACTCGTTCATCATAATACATAATTTTGACCTCTAATCAACAGTCAACTCAGTGGACAGATTTATGGGTTTTGGATGACTTTGGTTGCCTATGTTTTGCTCTTGGACAGAGGGATATTTCTCCTTTTTGGCAGGTTTAAAAGGGAAATCATTATGATCAAATAACTCTTCCAGGAGTACCAGGCCCCGAGGTATATAATTACCAGGTAACTAGACAATGTTCTGATCACCTACTTTATCTTTTAACTTGAGCCTCTAAGATTCTTCCATATTTACTTTTTCTTTATCAAGATGCATATCATAAAATTCATCTACTACCTGGAGGAATTTGCTAAGCGCATCATCATTCTTAAAGAACTTCCAAAATTTCACATTATCAGGTAGGGATGGCTTGTACTTGACTTGGATATCATAGCTCAGCTGAGGAGGTAAAGGGGAAACAAACAGACTTGCAGAGACAGCAAGGGAATCAGCTAGGTGATTCATAGACCTAGGTATATATGAGAGTTCAAAAAACATGAAAGAGTCCCTGAGTTTCCATACCTCATCTCTATAAACCGTTAGTCTGACATTCTTTGCTTGAAAGGTGTTGTTGACCTGCTGTATGATTAGATCTGTATCTCCAAATATCTTTATGCACATGATCCCCATTTCCTTGGAATCCTTCACCCCTAACAACAATGCTTCGTATTATGCTATGTTGTTAGTAGTCTTGAAATCCAGCTTATAATACCAGTGTATGGTTTCCTTTGAAGGAGAAATCAGGACTATTCCTGCACCTGCTGAGGCTTCAATATTGGCCCCATCAAAAAACATGCTCCAAACTGAGGTGGTTATTTCTTCAGGATTTTGATAGATGGGCTTTGTAAGCTGTATGGATGTTGGCTAGGAATCATCTACCTACAGGATGCATGACCCAAAGTCTATGTCTACTGCATATATTGGATGGTTTATAGAGTTCTTGGAATTACTGATGATATAGGTGAACTGGTTCACTCTGTAGAGTCTCTTGGTCTCCCCTCCAAACATCGGAATTGTAGCATATGTAAGGTCCATTTGAAGGGTACCACCCAGCCTTTTACTCCATGAGCGAGACAAAAGGAGGCCAAACGTAGGTGGGATATCAGCTACCACTATGTCCATCACTATGCTTTTTGAAGGCAACTGGGAGAGGTTTATGACAAGGTCTTTGATGAGGCCAAAGCATTTGACCTTCCTGGAGTCAAATGAGAACAGATCATGGTAGGGTTTTGTAATGCTAAGGCCAATCTCATCCATCACAGCTTTTGTCATTAGGTTATGGGAAGCTCCCGAGTCCAGCAAACAGTTATGAAGTATTTTATCATGGATATTCAGAGATATGTAGAAAGGTGGGAAAGACTCATCCAGGTATTCAATCATAGGGCCTAGGATTACTATGGGCTTATCATCTTGCAAGTTCACAAAGTCAGCATCTAGGAGAGTCCTTGGCTGAAGGGATTTCAATATGGATGTCTTGAAGGCCTCATTCTTCATCAGTTCTATCAAGGGAAAAGGGATTTTTAACTTCTAAATTTATGACTCAAGATTGAAAGCATACGACAACTTGTCAGAAGTTCTTACCTCTTGTGGTGTGGCTTTGAGCTGAATAGGATCATGAGCTGATGGTTGCAATGGCCTTTGCTATTGTTTTGGAGGAACAATCATCTTCTTTGCACGAGAAAAAATACTCCTAGCTAGAGGAGCAAGATGCTTTGTAGGGGCAGGAGTCTTCTTCATAGGAGCAACAATCCTAGATCTCAAATTATACCCCTCTTGATCATCTATCTGATACCGAGATTCTTCCATGATCTGCTCATTCATGAGGGCTTCCTCATAGTCTGCTTGTATCAGGAAGGATTAATCAACTTCATCCTCCATGCAGTTGATATTTTTTTCTGCCTCTCCTTCTTCTTGAGTGAACTCTGATTCTTCTTCTAGTAAAACATTCTGAAAAGGAGATCTGATTCTTTGATCCTCGGCCTGATTCCTATCCCTTTGAAGGATCTGAGCTGGTGGGTTACTTCTTCTGTAGGGGACAAAATTAGGGTTTCTGGGAGAAAAATCATTTGGCCCTTTTCCCCTCACAAGTATTTTCCCTCGATCTTTAAGCTTAGACATCTCAGCAGTCAAATTGTCCAGCATTTTGGCCATTTTGTCAATTTTATCCTCTGAAGAGGAAGCTCCTAGAGGATTTGAGGGTTGCTTCTTTCTATCAATTTTTCCTTTAACCTTCTAAGATGCAATGATATTGGATTCCACTTCAAGGGAAACATCTTGCATGAGTTACAGAGAATATGATCTTCTTTCTCTGAGAAGAAGACAAAATTATGAATCAAAGGCATTGGCATAGGTGATTTTGGCTAAGGTGTCAGTTGGCTTGATCTTAGCAGGGATCTTGCTGAACATCTTGTTAAATATTTTGGTGAAGTTAGAAATAGACTCACCATTCTCTCTCTTCAAATTGCTAAACTCAGTGATATAATAGAGGTGGTCTCTTCTCTCTCCCCAATGCTTCAGAAATATGTCATTTAGGGCTTCAATTCCTGCTACTGGTCCAACATGCAACTCTTTGAACCACTTCTTAGCCTAACCATCTAGGCTTTGCACAAAAACCCTAGTCCACACATCTTCTTGTTCTATGTTTACATTCTCAGCATAACAATAGAATGCTTCTAGGTGTTCTTCAGCTGTGAAATCTCCCTCTCCAGTAAATTTAGGAATGTATTTGAGATAATCTCTAGTAGGCATAGAAGAGAGGGGATTAGGCGAATTCAGAGGGGCATACCTAGCTACAAGGATCCTTTCCATTTTGATCAGAGGGGCAGCCTTGTTGGAAAAGGGTATGGAAAGGGTAGAAGAAGAATTTGCTGGTGTGGATGGTAACTAAGAGAGTATTCGTGGTGGATTTATCTCAGTGGAGTCACCAGGGATTGGACCTAGACAAGCAGTAGTGCTTGAAGATTCCTCAACCCTAAAATTTTCTGATTCAAATACAAATTCATGAGAATTATATGTTTCAGCAGGAAGAGATTGAAATGGAGGTCTATTTGATATAACAGTAGAAATACCTCTTGAAATACCTGATGTGGCTTCCCTTGCAGCTATGGAGGTCTATCTGAGTGAATCCCTAGCTCTTCTTAGAATCTCTTCTAGATCTGAAACAGGTGTTACTGGTGGCCCTTGAGGGTTTCCTTTGGTACTTGGTCTTCTTGAAGCCACCTTATTCCAATGGAGTCACCAGATAGATGATTACAACTAGAATAGTGTCCATACTTTGTCTGTCATCAAAGAAGGATCTATGTCGTCTCCCAGGGAAGCTAAGCTTCAATCTCCTGTCCTCGGCAACGGCGCCAATTTTTTATCACTCCATAGGTTGCAGCTCGAGGATACCTGGTAACTTAAATTTTTTTATTATTTTGCTAAATGGATCAAGTTAGATGACCTAAAGGACCTCACACGCTCAAGACATGCATAAAACTCAATCAAAATATAAGGCTTCTAACTACCAATGTTCAGAGATTTGATAATAGGGTGAACAGATGGAGAGCTTACTATGCTGGCAAATTCATATATAAAGCAATTACATATAAATGGATAATCATAACAAGGAAAATTACTTGCAATTCAACTCATCAACGTACAAATAGGATGACAACTATTAGATATTAGATAATATGAATAAACCTGAATCAGACATTCAAGCACAAGCACAGAACGAAAAAGATATGGAAGCTAAACATATAACAGAAAAAGAGCTTATATTAGGTCATGAATAACATGAGAAGCTTGGTAATGATAATGGTCTATAGGTCCCCGAAGTCGAACCCTTATTTCAAATAATTCTTAGGCTTTATAGCCTTTACAAAAATATTCAGATCCTAAAACGTTGGATCTGTTTTGCTAAAAATAGATAAAATAAATGTTTTTTGCAAAATTATGTCAAAAACCCTAATTTAACTACTAGTATATCTAACACTAACACTTGTTCACTCGTTGAACTCTTTGATGACTGCAGTGAGTACTGAAGTAGAACTATAACCTGTCATCTAATAGATGAGCCACTGTTGGTAAAAAACAGGTAGGGTTTGTGACCCTTTTCTCCTTGATTGTATCCTCAAAACTGGAACATACCTCCTCCAATGGTGTTTTTCAGCAAATTTCATCTTTATATTTCATCCCTGAGATAGTTGTATTCACCAAAACTGGTTCTGTGTGCCAAAATATATTTTTGCACCCCTTTTTCCTTTCAGTGGTTAAGGAAGCAGAATCCTGGGTCCGTTAGCTGCCGAAAGCTCTGCTTTCGGTGGCTAATGAACCGCTTCTGCTTCTGCCTAAGCCACCGAAAGCCCTGTTTCTGCAAAATTGTAATCAGCCTCCCAATCATCCCTTTTCAACTTTGTTGTTGATCTTCTAGCAATCCTTTAGCCAACATAAGGTTTAGAAAAACAACAGCATCCCGGACTGCCTCTAGATTCCGAAGGCTCACTGCTGCCTCAGCTAGGGTTTCTAGTGTAAAGTGACTCTAAGAGCTAGGGTTTGATATGGAATTCTTCACCTGCAGCCTCAGAAACCTAATCATCCTGTAAAGCCCGGTGTTGTCCTTCATAAACCTTAGATTCCTTTTTTGCAGCAAAAAATACCTTCCTTTCATTTCTAGCAGGGAATTATTCAATTGGGTGTTTTTCTTGGTTAACAATGTATTAGTTCTTTTTTATTTCTCTCTCTAAAACTTCCAATTCATATACTTGCCTCAGCAACTGGTTGACTCTTTGTGACCTAGGCTTGCTGGAGGAAGCCTTTTTCACTGGTTCACCCTCGTCTTCTTTTGGTGTGGGTGATGGAAACTCTTCATTTTCTGCTACAACCTACTCTACTAGGTCAACTTCTTCCTCCCTTTCTTCTTTTGATTCTGAGTAAGGTAAGTTCAAAATATTTCCACTTTGTGCTGGGGCCTCCTTCTCTTTTTCACTGAAGTCTAGGTTTCTTTTAGCTTGGTTGGTTTTAGCAATGGGAGAAGGCTGATCCACTGTTACTAGTGAGATAGCCCTCCTCTTCCTTTTTCCACTCCTGGGGGTGGTGGATTTATTTGAAGGTGACTTTCCTTTCTCTTATGGCTGCAGGCCTATTTCAAATTCATTCCAGAATAAAAATTATGCCCACGCTACATTTATCCTTTGCATCAATTCTTGGACAATGAGTTGTATTAGGCCAGGGTGAGATAACCTTCCTGCGATTTTGGTGGGCTGGGCCTTTACCTGGTGTGCCATCTTGGTTAAGCTCTTGTGGAGGTAGAAGGGTAGGTTTAAAGGGATTCTTCCTGTAAAATGGTTGAGCAGCTTGAAGTGATATATCATTACCTTGTTGTACCTTCCTTCACAGGTTATATACACCAAAATTGCTTTTAATAATTGATGCCACCTCTCTTCAAGCCAGGTGGATGGAACACTTTTCTTCCATACTACATTTCTGTGTTTAGGTTTTAAATACGATCTGAACTCTACATTTTTAGTAATGGTGGTCTTAAACCACTTCTCCCCATTTCTTGAGAGTTCTGTCACTTATGGAATTAGGGTTTCATCCACTAGGAACTCTTCCTTGCCTATCAGCACCTTGGAGCCATCAAAAGAAAGGGCAAATGCTTTTGTAACCTACTGGTGTGAACCTTGGATTTTCTCACAAAATCTGTAACAGCCTGCATCTTTGAAGAATTGGCATACTTCTGGATGTGAGTCAAGATAGCTAATGTCCCCTAGTTCTTTTCTGAGAGCAGGTCCTCCTTTATTCATCTCTGAATTGTGCTTCTTAGTACTTACAAAATTCAAATTCAAATTCTATGAAGGAGGTTAGCGGGCTGGTTTTCAGGGATGGCCTCGAGCAGTAAGGATGCATGCATAGAATGACAAGTATACTGAAGATATGGTGCTGAATTTGAGGGGTTAACCACTCGATTGGTACTTGAGTGAGATTGATGGTGGGTTCTGGTGATAACCTCGAGATAACCAGCCTAGTAATCATTTTTCAGTTTGAACTTGATGCTTCATGGAGGTTTACTGCAGTCTTGGGACAAATGGAGGGCGAGCTAGGGTTTTGATTTCCATCAGTCATTTCAGAATAATAATGACCTCTTAGCCATCAATTTATGATTTACTGCAGTTCTCTGGTCTTTTTGGTGGTTAATCATGCTAAATTATGACATGCCTCATGCTAACGAGTTTGATTTCGATGGACAGATAATCGTTTTCCCTTTTCATCCTTTTCGATGGTTAAGAGACTCTAGGGTTTAATTCGCTAGCTGCCGAAAGTTGGGTTTTCGGTGGCTAATGAACTATTGGTCCGTTCACCTAAGCCACTGAAAGTCCCATTTCCAAGAAACGTGTTTAACTAGCTTTTGGTGGTTAATGTCTGTAATACCCCAGTTTTGACCCCGTTGCATTGAATGTACATGATGTATATATTGTAATTAATCATGGTGTGGAGCTAAAGGAAAAAGCCCCACCATTGATTTAGTTGTGTTATGTTTCAGCGAACAGAATCGTTGCCGATGGTCTATTGTGGTACACGACATATATTAAGTTTTGTCATCATGTAAATATGCATCTTTAATTAAAATGAACCCCGACCAGCTATGTTCACGGCAACTAAATTGAGAAGGGGCATGATTCTCACAAGGATAAGGGGGGGATTTGAAACCTTGAACCAATGGGAAAAAATCCATGTGTCACCACCCTGTTTGATTTTCCCATTTTTCCTTGTCTTATCCAACTACCACCTTAAACGTTCTGCTGGGTAGTTGAGGCAGTTATTGTTTGGGAGTGGGGGTGGCAGGATTGTCAGTCCTTGCCCACCCACACACTCCACCAGCAATGGAACCTCACGTTGGGAAAAGGAAGCGAACTCTCCAAGATTTCCACTCTCTCCACTACTACGCCACTTTTTCCATTGTCTGTTCATCCTCATGCAAGGATAGTAGTCTGCTCATTCTCACGCACAGGCATATTTTCTGTTTGGTCTCACGCAACCAGGAGGGAGGAGCCATCTCCATTGTCATTCACATTTTCCACACAAAGGAATCGAGTGTGTTTCAATCCGTATTTGGGATTTGGTGTGAATATTCTCTCACGCACTGGGTTCTACGTTGTTGTTACTCACGCAACAAACTGGGAGCCGTTCGGTCATTATCACCCACGATTTTTCCTATGGAGAGCCAATTTTATGCCCAGGGACTATGTGTAAGTTTTCCATACTGATTTGTGACTTGTGCATATGTTTTTCCCTTGTATTTTGGGTTCTAGTGCAAGTTTTCCCTCATGCACAGGTTGGGAGACTGTATTTTCTTCCCCAGTGTGGTCTGTGTAAGTTTTCTCGGTGACTTCATGGTCTAGGACAGACTGTTGTTTCCCCATGTCGTGATCTATGTTTACTGATACGTTTTGGGACTGTTGTGATTCGCTTGGGAGTCATTTTGGCCATGATAGGGCCAAGAACGACTCATGAGTCATTTCCTTGTTTAAGCTGCAACTGTTGATTGATTGCATGCGTGCAATGGTTGGCCTTTGGACTGTGTAGGGAGCAGGGATGGGGGCTTGGTTTGCTTGATAAACCTGGTGTGTTTGGAAACCACACAGATAGAGCTAGAGGGATGGATTTCTTCTCCACAACCCCTGAAGAGCACTGGAAGGGAAGTCAGGGCCTGAGGGACTATGTAGCAGAGAAGGGATTGATTCCTTGTGTTTGGTGTGTGTGGGTGTCTTAGAAGTCAGGCTAGTTTTGGTGTAGGTGTTACTAGCTCTGTAATGGGCTCACTAGCTTAGCATTTAGCCTTTCCCATCTCCTTGATGGCCAGATAAACCTGACCATGTTGGCTTGGCTATCTTGTTGATGGCCTGATAAACCCAAATGTGTTGGCTTGGCTTTGTTTTGTGGGTATCCTTGGCTATGTGTAAGCCTTCTTGTTCCTTATTCCTTGGGGAATCATGCCCAGCTCAGGGGTGGCAGCATTGCTGAGAGATTTAGGAGCATGCTAGCCTATGGTTGGGTGGAACATTGCAGCAACGTAGTTGGTTGCGGAACGAGTTCTTCATAAGATAAGTAATCTTGTCTATTTGACTCCTGCAATCATTTTACTGTTAATGAATATGGTGAATATGTTGAATGCTTGTATGAACGTATGTTGTTTCCGCTGTGTATGATTAATAATTGTATCTGTGTATATTCTACTTCAAAGCATTTTGTTTCAGCATTTTATGTACATACATGTTGATGGGGTTGGGTGCCCGGATGGTTAATGCCATGGTAGCGTCCTCTTCGCCGGTCGAAGGGTCAAGGACGTCACAGTGTGGTATCACAACTCATGTTGCAGCATGGGCCTGAATGAGCCATGAAAGATGCAGTGTAAGAGGAAGGATTTCTTTCTGCCCAGCAGAGATTAGAAGTTATGACAGAAAACTTCCATAAATTTTTTTTGTCTAAGTGTTTGAACTGTCAGTTCATCGAAACACTTAGTGGGACGGACTTCCGAGGTAGCGGAGAGCTAGGCGGAAGCACACCCAATGGAGGACAGTTGGAAGGAAAATTGTGGAAAATTTTCTAAGTATGTGACGTCCATCGGCAGAAGATAGATGTTGGGTTCGCCGACACCGCGGAATAATTTAGCGATTTGTCAGTCCGTCGTTGCGGCTGCCGAAGGGACTAAAACGCCAATGCAGCAGTGTTAGTGGTCCCGATTGCCGACAGTAGGAAAGTTTCAAAAATTGGTTTAAGTGTTGAAATCATCGGCGGAAAATAGTTGATTGAGAGCCCACCGTTGTGGATGGCTAGACAAATACGCGTCTGACGGGTAAGGCCTCCGACCGTCGATGCCGTAGAGAAAGAAAATTAAAAAAAAAAAAATCTAAGGGCCAAAATCATTGGCTATCAGAAGAAGATAGTGCTTCGTGCGTCCGTTGTTGCAGAAGCCTAGAGCACTAGCCTTTCGACGAAGAGAGACAGCCGATGCCGATAAGGTTATGCCTTATTAGATTGGGTTGTCGATCAGGAAAGGATCGAAGATGATGAGCCGTTGTTGCGGCTGCTGAACGAACTAACCCGCTGATGTTTTAGTTTTCCACCAGCCGATGTTGAAGCAGTAATGAACAGTAACCCTGGGCGGCGACAAACAGTGGATGACCGATGATGGATAGGGGAAGTTTTCTTCGATAGGCAAGAAAAGGATCGGTGGAAATAGTTGATTGGTTGCCGCCATTGCAAATTCCTAGAGGGATGAGAGTCCGATGCCATAGTAGTATTTCTCAGCAAATTTCAGCTGTTTTTCCAGTGGGATTTTCAGTGGTTTTGCAGTGGATTTTCAGGGCTGAAAAGGAGAAAGTGGTAGCGATCTTATGCGCTAGATTGCGCGAAAATCATAGATTTACCAAAAAAAAAAAAAACAAGGGCGTTTCCCTCGACCCGCCCTGCAGTGGCACAGGGAAGTCACAAGGGGGAAAGCCCCCTTGACCCCCATCGTCCCACTAAGACAGACGTTATTTGATGAAGAAAATCTTGTGTTTGGGAAAATTTGTTATTTTATGATTTTTCTAGGAGAAGGTAAATAATTCTGATTTATATCAATGTATGCATCTAACAGTTGTGTTACTAACACGTTTGCAGAATCATAGTCACCTTCAAGGGAAGTATTTCAGGTAGTGTAGTTTGGTAAGTAAGTGGTGGTTCAGTTATGAGAACCCATGACGGATATCATGCTCAGGATTCTTACGAGCATGTGTGAGATTCCATGGGAGAAAATGTCCGTAATGGAAATTATGACATAGAGTCTAATGGAAGGAGATTCCAAGAGACACCGTCAGATGTTGCAGCCACCATGAGAAGCTTGATCAAAGCCCAAGAAGAGAAGCATCAGTTGAATGCTGCAATGTCACAGAGTTTGACAGACTTGCAAAGAAAGATAGACTCTGGATGAGGTACAGCAAGACCAGAAGGTAGTAAGAGCAGTACTAGGAGAAGGAGAAGAACTTCTAATGGATCATCTGACTCTAAAGAATCCAACGGGGATTCAAGTTCTTCTTCTCATAAAAGAAAAATAAAGAGACACCATAGGGATCGCTCTCGGGATGAGTTTAAGAAAGCTAAACCTCCTACATTTGATGGTGAGGTAAAGAATGGACAAGAAGCCGAGGCTTAGCCTCTTGGGATAAAGAAGTACTTTCAATTGCATGATTATTCGGGAAACATGAAGGCAAGAGTTGCCATATTCAATCTAAATGGAAGAGCATCCATTTGGTGGGAACACTTCAAGAAAGTAAAAAGGATAAGTGAAAGGAGGCTTAAGTGGAAATAGTTCAAGAAGTATTTCAAACAGAAATACCTCTCTGACAGGTTTTATGATGACAAGATTAAGGAGTTCCATGAGCTGAGATTGGGACAACGGACCATGGAAGAATATGCAAATAGGTTTTTGGAGCTATTGAGGCATGTCCGGTACATTAGAGATGAAAAAGTGAAGGTCCAACATTTTCTGAGTGGATTACCTCAGTCTTACAAAGATAGAATTGAGTTTTATGAACCTAGAACTCTTGAAGAAGCAATAAGGAAGGCTAAGTATTGCTATGAGCAAATCAAAGGTAAGCCGGATTACCATAAGGCATGGAAGGATAAGAAAAATGAGAAGTTTGACCAAAGAAGGAAAGGTTTCAAACCTTCTAACTTCAGGAATCAGCAAAAGCAGCCATCCCAAGCTGCAAGTAAACCAGTTGGAGTGACAGGAGAAAAGCCTAAGGATCCACAATAGAATAGAAGGCCACTCCAATGTTGGAAATGTGGAGGACCCCACATGTGCAGAGATTGTCCACTCGAGAATGAGAGTGCAAGGCCAGCTTATAACATTCAAGAATTAGAAATAGTGGGTCAAGTAGCAAGGGCAGTCCCTAGGATTTATGCAGCACTGGAGGACCGCCAGGAAGATCATCAGTCAACTGTGGTTGAAGTAGTAGGTAAGATTGTTGAGCTACTTGTTTCTATTTTGATTGACCCTGGTTCTACTCATAGTTACATTACTCCTAGAGTAGTGGAGATTTGTGCTTTTAAGAAGGTAAAGGATAGAAAATCTTGGTTAGTTCAGCTAGCCACTGGAACTAAGAGAAAGGTCAGTGAAGTGGTAGAGAAATGTCCATTGGTCATGAACAAATTGCTCACTTGTGTAGATCTGAATGTTCTACCACTTGGTTCCTATGATGTTCTCATTAGAATGGATTGGTTAGAAGCTCACACGGTGAAGCTTGACTGCTATAATAAGACTTTCGAATGCATGAATGAAGAAGGGAACCTAGTAGTTGTGAAAGGTATTCCAAAGGTGATTTCAGTACGGTAGGTTTCAGCAATGTAGTTAAAGAAGTTCTGTACGAAGGGTTGCCAGTTGTATGCATCCCATATTTTGGAGGCATCGGAGGATGAAACTCCGAGGTTGGAGGACTATCAGGTGTTACAGGAATTCAAGGATGTGTTTCCTGATGAGATTCCAGGGCTTCCTCCAAAGAGGGACATTGATTTCACAATTGAACTTGTGCCAGGAGCAGCACCAGTGTCCAAGACCCCCTACAGGATGAGTACACTGGAAATGCTAGAGTCGAAGATGCAACTGCAAGAGTTGTTGGAAAAGAAGTATATCCGACCGAGTGTGTCTCCTTGGGGAGCACCAGTACTGTTTGTAAAGAAGAAAGATGCTACACTCAGGTTATGTATTGATTACAGACAATTGAACAAGGTTACGGTGAAGAATAAATATCCTTTTCCTAGGATTAATGACCTCTTTGATCAAATGAGGGGAGCAAAGGTATTTTCCAAGATTGACTTGAGGTCTGGTTACCATCAGGTGAGAATCAAGGATGAAGACATTCATAAGACAGCTTTCAGAACAAGGTATGGGCATTACGAGTTTGTAGTGGTACCATTTGGTCTCACAAATACACCAGCTACATTTATGTGCCGTATGAATAGTGTCTTTAGTAGATATTTGGATAAGTTTGTTCTTGTTTTCCTTGATGACATTCTTGTTTATTCTAAGAATGAGGAAGAATATGAAGAGCATTTGAGATTGACATTGAAATTGCTTAGAGAGCACCAATTGTATGCAAAACTGAACAAGTGTGACTTCTATAGAGATAGAATTCAGTATTTGGGTCACATTATCTCAAAGGAGGGTATATCTGTGGACCCTGAAAAGATTGAAGCCATTATGAATTGGCCTATTCCAAGAAATGTGACAGATGTAAGATCTTTTATGGGACTTGTAGGATACTACCAGAGATTCATTGAGGGATTCTCCAAAGTTGCACATGCCATCACTTCTTTGCAAAAGAAGGGAATAAAGTTCGAATGGACATTGAGGTGTGAAGAAAGCTTCTAGCGGTTGAAGAATCTTCTCACCAGTGCACCCGTATTGAAGGTTGAAGATACAAAGAAAGATTTTGTGGTGTGTACAGATGCATGAGGACAAGGGCTTGGAGGAGTCCTTATGCAGGACAACCACGTGATATGTTATGAGTCAAGAAAGCTGAAGGAGCATGAGAAGAACTATGCCACTCATGATCTAGAGCTTGCATCCACAGTACATGCCCTCAAGATGTGGAGGCATTACTTGATGGGTAGAAGATTCGAGCTCAGGACAGACCATTGTGGTCTGAAGTATTTGTTTGATCAGCCTACTCTAAATGCTAGGAAAGCAAGATGGCTGGAATTTTTATGCGAGTTTGATTTCGAGATCAAGCACATAAAAGGAAAGGAGAATAAGGTAGTTGATGCACTCGGCAGGAAGATGCAAGAAATACATGTGGCATCTCTTAGTATTTGCCAATCAGATTTGAGGCAGCAGATTGTTAGTCATGCTGCTGGAAATGAATTGTATGAGCAGGTAAAAGACAAATTGCAACAACAAAATCTTGAGAAGAGGTACGAGGGATATAAATTTGAAGAAGATGGACTTCTCACTTATAAAGGTAGAATTTATATTCTAGATGTAGCAGATTTGAGGAGAGTTGTTATGGATAAAATCCATAAAGCTCCGTATTCCGATCACCCAGGATACCAAAAGACCATTGCTACAGCTAGAAAGTAGTACTTTTGGCCAGGAATGAAAAGGGATATGGCTGAGTACATTTCGAGGTGTATGAAATGTAAACAGGTAAAGGTTGAGCATCAACACCCTGCAGGTTTGTTGCAACCTTTTCCAGTTCCAGAATGGAAATGGGAAGTTATTTCCATGGATTTTATTATAGGATTTCCAATGACTTGGAGACAACATGATTCCATCATGGTTGTGGTAGACAGGTTGACTAAGGCAGCACATTTTATACCGGTTAAGTCTACGCATAATACTGATGATATTGTAAAGATCTTCATGAAGGATATTTTCAGATTGCATGGATTGCCGAAGGAAATAGTCTCTGACAGAGATGTCAAGTTCACTTCCAACTTTTGGAAGGGGTTGTTTGCATATTTGGGTACAAATATAAACTTTAGCACTGCATACCATCCTCAGACAGATGGGTAGATAGAGAGAGTTAATCAGGTGCTCAAGGACATGCTTCGCATGTACATGATGGACAAACCAACCAAGTGGGAAGATTATTTACACTTGGTAGAGTTTGCTTACAACAATGGACAGCAGGAATCCTTGGGGATGAGTCAGTATGAAGCTTTGTATGGAAGGAGGTGTAGGACACCAATGACTTGGGATAACCCAGTGAACAGGGTTGTGCTTAGGCCAGAATTGCTCAGGGAAATGGAACAAGAGGTGGTAAAGATCAGGCAGAATCTGAAAGCAGCCCAGGACAGACAGAAAAGCTATGTAGACAAGCATAGGGTGAACAGGGAGTTCAGTGTTGGGGATCATGTTTACCTCGGAGTGAGAGCAAGGAAGAGTTCCTTGAATCTTGGAAGTTGTGCCAAGATGTCACCAAGATATTGTGGGCCATTTGAAGTGCTTGAAAGAATAGGGCCCATTACATATAGACTTGCATTGCCTGCTAGCACTAGGGCTCATAATTTTTTTCATGTTTCTTTGCTTAAGAGATATGTACATGATCCTAACCATGTGATAAATTGGGATGTGATTCAGGTGGAACCCGAGGGAGAGTTCTGAACCGAGCCAATGCGCATCCTTGACAGGAAGGTCACAATGCTCTGGAACCAGGCCATAGGTCAGGTAAAGTTGCAATTGGAGCACTACAGACCTGAAGAGGCTACATGGGAGCTGGAGGATGCCATGCGGTTGGCACATCCATTTTTGTTCAATTATGCGGAACACTGAGGCGGTACCAGTGTAGCATTTTGTTCAAATTTTGTAAAGCACTGAGGACAGTGCTATTGAAGGGGGAGGGGAATGTAACACCCCAGTTTTGACCCTGTTGCATTGAATGTACATGATGTATATATTTTAATTAATCATGGTGTGGAGCTAAAGGCAAAAGCCCCACCATCGATTTAGTTGTGTTATGTTTTGGCGAACATAATCGTTGTCGATGGTCTATTATGGTACACGACATATATTAAGTTTTGTCATCATGTAAATATGCATCTTTAATTAAAATGAACCTCGACCAGCTATGTTCACGGCAACTAAATTGAGAAGGGGCATGATTCTCACAAGGATAAGGGGGGGATGTCAAACCTTGAACCAATGGAGAAAAATCCATGTGTCACCACCTTGTTTGATTTTCCCATTTTTCCTTGTCTTATCCAACTACCACCTTAAACGTTCTACTAGGTAGTTGAGGCAGTTATTGTTTGGGAGTGGGGGTGGTAGGATTGTCAGTCCTTGCCCACCCGCACACTCCACCAGCAATGGAACCTCACGTTGGGAAAAGGAAGCGAACTCTCTAGGATTTCCACTCTCTCCACTACTACGCCACTTTTTCCCTTGTTTGTTCATCCTCATGCAGGGACAGTAGTCTACTCATTCTCACGCACAGGCATCTTTCCTGTTTTGTCTCACGCAGCCAGGAGGGAGGATCCATCTCCACTGTCATTCACATTTTCCACACAGAGGAATCGAGTGTGTTTCAATCCGTATTTGGGATTTGGTGTGAATATTCTCTCACACACTGGGTTCTACGTTGTTATTACTCACGCAGCAAGCTGGGAGCCGTTCGGTCACTATCACCCATGATTTTTCCTGTGGAGAGCCATTTTTATGCCCAGGGACTATATGTAAGCTTTCCCTGCCAATTTGTGACTCGTGCATATGCTTTTCCCTCTGTATTTTGGGGTCTGGTGCAAGTTTTCCCTCACGCACAGGTTGGGAGATTGTATTTTCTTCCCCAGTGTGGTCTGTGTAAGTTTTCCCGGTGACTTCGTGGTCCAGGACGGACTGTTGTTTCCCCATGTCGTGATTTATGTTTACTGATATGTTTTGGGACTGTTGTGATTCACTTGGGATTCATTTCCCTATTTAAGCTGCAACTGTTGATTGATTGCATGCGTGCAATGGTTGGTCTTCAAACTGTGTAGGGAGCAGGGATGGGGGTTTGCTTGATAAACCTGGTGTGTTTGGAAACCACACAGACAGAGCTAGAGGGATGTATTTCTTCTCCACAACCCCTGAAGAGCACTGGAAGGGAAGTCAGGGCCTGAGGGACTGTGTAGCAGAGAAGGGACTGATTCCTTGTGTTGGGTGTGTGTGGGTGTCTTAGAAGTCAGGCTAGTTCTGGTGTAGGTTTTCCTAGCTTTGTAATGGGCTCACCATCTTAGCATTTCGCCTTTCTCAGCTCCTTGATGGCTTGATAAACCTGACCATGTTGGCTTGGTTGTCTTGTTGATGGCCTGATAAACCCAAATGTGTTGGCTTGGCTATATTTTGTGTTTATCCTTGGCTATGTGTAAGCCTTCTTGTTCCTTATTCCTTGGGGAATCATGCCCAGCTCGGGGGTGGCAGCATTGCTGAGAGATTTAGGAGCATTCTAGCCTATGGTTGGGTGGAACGTTGCAGCGACGTAGCTGGTTGCGGAACGAGTTCTTCATAAGATAAGTAATCTTGTCTATTTGACTCCTACAATCATTTTACTGTTAATGAATATGGTGAATATGTTGAATGCTTGTATGAACGTATGTTGCTTCCGCTATGTATGATAAATATTTGTATCTATGTATGTTATACTTCAAAGCATTTTGTTTCAGCATTTTATGTACATACATGTTCATGGGGCTAGGTGCCCGGATGGTTAATGCCATGGTAGCATCCTCTTCGCCGGTCGGAGGGTCGGGGACGTCACAATGTCTTCTTGGACCCACTTGCTAAGCCACCAAAAGCTGGGCCTTTCAGTGGCTAATGAACCATTGGTGAGTTCACCTAAGCCACCGAAAGTCCCCTTTCCAAAATTTTGTAAAAAATGTGATCAACAGGATTTCGGTGGTTAACGTGGTCCTGAGTCAAAACTGTTAGCTTCCAAAAGCTGGGCCTTTCAGTGGCTAATGAGCTGTTGGAAATCTCGTCTAAGCCACCGAAAGCTAAAAGTTTCAAATTTCTTGAAAAGCAGAACATCAGATATTCCAACTTTGTTAGTCATCCAAATATCTTTCATAATATGAGCTGAAATCTTCATCACTATCACAAATAAATTGTCTGAGTGAACTTATCTAAAATTGATTTATTTAGGAGATAATAGAAGAAGAGGCTACCCTCAGGTCCCAGCAACTAGATTTGATATATGCTCAGTCTGGTATCTTGTATGAGATCATACCTGAGGCACCAAGGTTTACCAATAATCTAGAGAAATGCAAGCTTGTACCCCATGTAGATGGTGTGGTCGGTTCAGTTAATTCTCCCACTGTAGAGTCACTGGCTAAGAAACTCAATGATTTGTCAGTGAAGCAATCTGCAGCAGAGGAAGAAAAGGTTGCCACCCCCTCATCTCAAACTGCAACTATTTTTGCATAGTCTTCTCATAAGGGAAATCAACAGCCCAGTGGGAAAAAAGAAGAAAGGGAAGAAGGGTGAGGGTAATCAAAACAAGCAAAAACCCATGAACAATGCTGATGGGGATAAAAAAGATAAGAATAAGGTTAAGTTTCCTTTCAAGTTGTGCCAAGGATACCACCTAACCCATCAATTCCCTCTGATGGATCAAGCTCAGAATTACTTAAAAACCAACAATAGGTTGTCCTCAAGGATCCATTTCCCCAAGGATAGAACGCAGCTTTTATTTTGAATGTAGCCGGGGGCACTTCTAGGTATCCTCCTGATCAAAACTATATCAACATGGTACAATCTAACACCTTACTCCAGACAAGAAACAAGAATTATGAATCGGAGTCTTCAGAGAAGGGAAAATATACTGGTGAAACTTCTAACCCTCTCACTATTGAGAAACATGTTGATCTAATGCCTAAAATACTGAAAGGTGTCTTTAAAAAAGAATTTCACAATCCTAACTCTAGGGATGCTTCAACCTACTCAGTAGTTGAAGATTTGGCTCAAACTTCTTGTGCAATGTCAGCATTGGAAGTGTTACAGAGTTGTCCTACTTAGCGGGGTTCCCTCTTAGCATCTTTAGGCAGCATGGACTCATCGATCCTGTTGGCGAAGTTCAATATTTCAGATGTTAAGATTCGCCTTTTGTATCATGTGGATTTGTCAATTGAAGTTCTCCATGGAAGAAAAACCATTGGACATACAGTTGTTGACAAAGGTGCTTCCACGTGTGTAATGTCAATGTCTTGCTGGAAGGCTTTAGGTTCCCCAAACCTAGTTCCATCAAACACTTTACTTACTGCTTTTGACAGAAGGTCTTTCTGTCCACATGGTATCCTACCAGCTTTTGAGATTAAGTTGGCAGGGAAAGCAATGGTTGTTGAAGTAGAAGTGATTGATGCTCCTTTGCATTATAAATTGCTTTCAGGGAGAATCTAGACTTACATGATGTGTGCGATCTCCTCGGTCGTTCTTCAAGTGGTATTGTTTGCACACGAAGGGAAGTTGGTTACTATTGACTAACTCAATTTCACTTGAAAGGGTTGTTTGGAGACTAATGAGTCCACTGTACCTTTGATCGATCAGAATAAACCAACTAATGAGAGCATGTGGGTTGAAATGTATGCATCTTTGATGGGCACATTTGATATCCCAGCCCCTATAAACTATTCAGGTTCTACAAGTGTAGGGAAGTCTACCATGACGGTTGTCAATAGAACGAATCCTTGGGTCCTTCCTTCCCGTCATGAACCTCAGGTTCCCTTATCCACAGTGGAATTGGATTATCAAGTTGTTGTTAATATCATTGTTGATTCTATCATGAGTCCTTCTACAGTGTCAGAGGAGTCGGAAGAAGCTTATCTTCCTGCTTGGGTGGAGAACTCTTTATATTCAGATGACTGCTTAGACATGGTTCTATCTTTGGATGAAGCCATTTTGGAAGCTATGAGTGGGAGAGATAATATTTGTGAAGATCTTCACCATAGGTCCTACTTTCTTCCAGAACTCAGTAGAATTGAAAACCAAGAGTTCCATGTGATACTGACGAAAGATGTTGATTTACCAATTAAATAAATTTTAAAGATCATTTACTAAGCTATTTACCCTATTCAACAATTAAACATTATTTGTGATTAAGTTCTTAGTTAATGCTTAATGATTATTACATTTTGACTAATCCTAATTGATTATAATTCATTATAATAATCATACATGGAACTAATTACCATATTCAACATTCAACCTAGTTACAATAACCTTAACTATAATTAATCGTAATTAATACTCAATTAACACCACTTTCTAATTAGTTTTAATTTATCGTAATTAATTATAACAATCATAATTACTCTAATTAATTGTAATTAATCCTAATTAATTACAATTATTCATAATCACCATTCATGGAACTATTATAATTCATCCTTTAATTATCATTTATTAATCAAGTAGATAATAAAGTGATTAACAATGATCAACCTCATTAATACTTTATTTAATAACTTAGTAACCATGAACTTATTCAACAACTAAGTTAATCAAATATTAATAACATAATAAGACCATTTGTATTATGAATTAGCATTAATCAACAATAATTGACATTAATCATTATTAGGACTCGATCGCGATTCATTCTTTAATTAACACCACATTCAACAATCATACTAAGTGACTCTAATCAACTTAATTAATATTTATTTAATGATGACCACAATCATTAACCAACCTTAATCATAATCAAATCCCTTACTAATAACTTGACCCAATTATGTCGGTTCCTAACCCGACAAGTAACAAATATAATTTAGCTTATCACAATTACAAAACATGAAGTTGTAATCATAATA
>LPNX010657898.1:357150-377291 GCA_001517045.1 Pseudotsuga menziesii | reverse complement strand
GAGAGAGAGAGAGAGAGAGATTAGAAGTACATATTTCAGTGATTTATTTTGGGATCCAATAGTAACAATTACCAATTCTTAAGAACTTGGCATAAAAACCATCAAAATACCTTATGCAAGACACAAACGTCATGTGGATAGTTTGCACAGGGTAGAAACCAACTCATATTAAATTTGGAATGGATCTTGATTTTGTAGGTTGCATGTGGTGCATGTTACAACAAAAGAGTGTAAATTGAACTAATATAGGAGGATAGTAATATATGGTTTATTTCCTTTGCCTGAACAATGTGTGTATCTATTAAGATACTATATTCATGTTGATAGCATTGTTTAGTTCTATGTTGTATGCCTTAAATTGGTTTGTGAATTTTAGGTAAGCTTATCAAATCTAGGTGATTCAACAATTCATGCTATGAAGGCCATGTATTCAGTCATGAAGCCCTTTCTACAATCCTACAACCTTTGGTAGGTCATTTCTTTAACTCTGAGAGGACAACAAAAATACATGTACAAGCTAGGTGTTTTTGAATATTTATAATGTATACAAAGAGGCATGTACACTTCCATGCAATCAAATACCTATTTCACTTTGTTTTCTTTTTCTTCATCCTTTTCTCTATCTAATTTTCCATTCAATTTCATACCACCGTAGGGTAGTAGAAGTGAGGTTTAATAGTGGTTGAAATAAGGATTATGGGACATTCATCATGTAGGAAATATAACAACACACTATTTCCACACAAAATGGTTACATTTTATATACGTGAAATTTACTACTATAGCCAAAGTATAATACCATATTCATGGCCAAATTTACCACAAAATCTCATAGTTGCTACTTAGAGGCTGGATCCCTATTTAAATATTTCGCCCATACCTAAAGTAGAATTACAGATGCTTTAACAAAATGGTCTATCATCCTTACACATCTTCATCAATAATTTCCTTTCAGAAAAATCCCAATCATGAGTCCTTCCTACCATAGCCCATGTTTGATAAGATAATTATATACAGAAAAAAATAACCTTCTGAATAGGAAAGAAGGTCAATGCAACCTTCAAGGCTTGGGCATATTTCTGAGAAATGGCTTCGGGAGGTCCTGGAACAGGCGAGACCTAATGGTGTGAATGCTTCTTAGAATGTAGTATTTCCAACACAACTGTTGTTACAACAAATGCTGCTATGCCCAATGAGAGAAACCACCAAATCCATCCCTCTGAGTTCATATTAAGTGCACGCAGAATATATGATATAATAAGTATATTAGATTTCATTTCAATAAAAGGAAATTAGCTCTCCTTTTACGATATATCAAATCTTTCAATCCTCGAGTTCTCTTCAGTACACATCACATTGGATTAGTGCAGAGGCTTCCAGGGATTAGCTTGACTGGGAGGCCTTTGCTTCGAATGACACAAAATCAGTAATAGAAAAATAATTTCATGTTTCTATGATCAATATACATTAACCAACCTTAATATAATGATAAGGGATGACATTAAGGCACAATGAGGATGACATTAAAGCACAATGAATGCATTTATGAAAAGTTAATAAGGCTTACCTGCACGGCCAGTTGAACCAAGTTGGAGCAGCTCCCCATTGGGAAAAATATTAGCCATTCCCTACAGAAACATAGTTCAAGTATGAGTCATTATGGGTTGCATGATAAATCCAAGTTGCTTCCCATAGAAGCTCATCTTTATATCCAGTAGAATTGTAGAATATTTGAACTGAAGGTATGCTACTACTATATAAGCCCATGTGAGAATCAGCAAACTAAAACAATTGTTGTGCATGACTGATCAATATATGAGTATGCAGAATTGGTTTTGCGGAACAATAATGAAGCATATGCCATTGTTGCTGCTATCTCTGCTGCTACATCTGACCTGGAACTTGAATCATTAACCTAGAGAGTTGGCCTTTTCTTCATCATACTTTCTGGCATTTCCCAAGACTTATGATCAATGCTTTCATTTCCCACCTAAAACAAACAAAGATATACACAAATATAAAAAGTTGGAGTACATAATAGAGCAGTATACATGACTACATAACGTTGGAATAAAAAATACAATTTTTTGATAAGTGGCAATATATGACAAAATAAATTATTAAATAAATCTATGTGTGAAACTGGCACAGCAAGTTGTTCTCTATTTATAGATTATAGGTGAAGGGAAGTGTCCTAAATCCCAACATTTTTGTCATTTTAAAATATGATAAAAGTTTGTTAAAACTTCAGGTGCAGAATTTAAGAGTTGGATATTCACCATTGAATCAATGACACAAATATATGTGTAGTAAATATGAGTTAAATAATAACAGCATCACACTTATGAATTCAATAACTACTGGATATAGATAACATCAATGAATTGAGAAATATCCTAACCAAAATAAACAAAAGATCTCTAATCAATGATAATAAACTGGCATTTATAGTCAATTTCTTTCTACTTTGGCTTGAGTAACTATAAATGAAGAAATATGTTCTATCAAGGTCACTTCAGCACCAACCCAGCTTCTTCCTTCCCTATTTGTTTGAACTTTGGAATTTCAATATTGCTTCCATAACTATTTCAGTTAGAATTCTAACAGGTTTACAATATGAACTTTTGTAAAGTAGCATTGACAAACCTCTAGACCACATCTAGCCCAAACTTTGTTATATTAAGTTTTAACTATCATGTAATTGGTATGTTGGGCTATGGTCTATTGATTGAGACAGGATGTCATCAGCTAATTACCCAGGTTCAAACCCCAACGAACAATGAGCCATGCTTCTATGTGAGAGTTGTCCAAGTTTGACATCCCACATGATAAAGTGGACTTTTCTGCAATAATGCAGAGTTGGGGTTCACAGGTCTCCAGTCCCATGGATTAGAAAATGTGTTCACCATTACAAAAAATAATACCACATAATCGAATCCAACTATGCTAACTACAGTCCCAAATTCATGAGGATAAGACCGATCAGGGATTAAAAGCATCTTCTTGCTAGAAAGTTAGTACAACATCTCCTAAACAGTCCAGATACAGTGGCGATGATAAGGTCATAAGCAAAAGCCAACTGAATAGTAACTACAGGCTGTTTTCAAGATCCTGAGATAGGAGAAGGACAATTTGGATAGAAATAAAAATAAAGTATAAAGTATAAACAAAACCACAAAAGGATTTTGGACAAAAAACAAGCTCTAAGCATAAAAGAAATATTTACTCTCTGCAAAGAAGAAAAATAATGTAGAGTTTAATGGAATCACCCACAATAGACTGCAAATGATTGTGATCAACCACATAATAATAGTTGAACTTTAAAGTTTAAACTAACATCTCAATAAATGTCCAGATGTAGATAAGAAAAATTCTCCAATATCATCAAGAATAGTAATATAACATATTTCATCTGATTTCCCCAAAATAGACTTATAGAAACAGTCTAAATTTATTCAACAATTCTGGCCAGACAAAACTGACTGCCTGCATTGTAATATATTAATCAAACCAACCGATAATTTTATTGCCGTCAGTGAGCAAGACAAGTTGGTAAAGAATTTAGATGGTGATAATATGCAGCCAGTTGTAAATTGTCACTATTCATATATTACTAGATCATTTAATTTGTATGACTACCATGAATGATAATCTCTTAAATGGATTCAGAAGATAGTTCTAAAAGTGAAAATTGATAAGACCTTTCAACAGATAAATCATAAATCCTAATTTAGTTCTATGAAAAACTCAACCAACAAATATGTTCATAGAATACTCTATTCTGGACTAAGCAAATGAAGATACAAAATCATTCTATCTAGATTCTAGATATGGCATTGTCTGTGTCTGTGCTTCTTATTTCTTTTATATTTCATGAAAATGTGGAAATTAATGTGATTTTACTGTTCCATGGAGTCAACAAAAGTCATTCCAAGTAACAAACTCCAATTACCAGTCATCAAGTTGAGAGGAGTTCATATCTTTTAGGGAGATACAGTTACTACAATGCAAAACCTACATGTTGTGGAGGTAGGGAAGTATTAGGATATGACTTCAAGAGATCCATGATTTTACAACATCCACAAACAAGTGGCAAGTTGTCAAATCCCCTGTTAGAAGAGAAAACCCTGGACAACAATTCAAGCAATCCAATAACTTAATGAACTGATACTTGTATAGGTAAAGCTTGCCTCTTTCTAGGGCATGCATATGTGAAATTTTCACTATTTACTCCCCTAACTTCCATGTCCTTTTTAAGGTGGAAGAGAACTTAGTAGAAGGGAAAACCATGGGAAACAATTCGGGAAATCCAATAACTTAATAATATACTAATGCTTCTGTGGGTAACCGCTATCTTCTTTCCAGTTTCTTTGGGAATCTCACCATTCACTCCCCCCCCCTCCATTTTAAAGAAGTGAACTGTTGGAATTTTCACCATTCGGTCTCCTCCCATCCTTTTTAAGGGGGTAGTGGAGTCAACTATTGAGATTTTCAATGTTAGTCCCCTCCATGCTCCTTTTTAAGGGGTAGTATCCCAAGTCATGGAAACACATGTAGGTTTTATATGGTTTTTGAAAATTCTAATGTAGTATGTGTGGGCCTTCCAAGCCATAGTTTTCAAAATGGGCTCTTAATAAGGATCCTTTGCTTGAGTCTTACTATTTCAAAATTGAAAAATTGGATGTACAAAACAAAAGAAAAAATCAATTGTGGGTAAAGGAGTGGAAAGTGAAAAACCTTACAACTAGACTGGTAAGCATTGGGAGAATTGGGGGAACTCTTGGCAGGATCTTCAATGTCACCTCTGTCAGGAATCAACATTTCCCTGTCTCCGCTCCCGTGTGCACACATCGCAGTAGAAATAGCTGAAGGATTTTCCAACTTCTCCTTACCCATAAAATAACTGACACCCAACAAACTTCTTCTTCTTCTTCCTTGATTTCAGCCCAAATTCAGACCCCCGAGTCTGTTCACCTGCTTGCTTGGAAACAAAGGTTACCAAAACTGTATGCTCAACTTAGAATCCCAAATTCCAATTCCAAATCCAGATTCCAAATGGATTGATGGGTTTGTAAATTCAGATGGATCAGCAAATAAATAGACCCACATTTGATCCCCTCACCAGAAATACACATCGATTGATTAAATCACATGCACCCTTCATCGCCATTTGCATCTCTTACTTTTCCTTGTTCACTAAACATTTCCTCTTCTTCCTTCCCTCTGTGTGTTTGACTCTCGTCGAGCCAAGTAAAATATTTTATTCCGAAGCCTATTGCTAAGATTTTTGGTGTCCTAAACAATTAGATTTATAAAGTTCTTTATCATTTTATTAAATTGAAAATGTAATGGTTCATATTATATTATAGAGTTTTCAAGAAAATATTTTAAAATTTTAAATTATTGTTGCAGTCATGATCTTGGATCCTAGTCTTATGGAATAGAGGTTCAATTTGAATGTCTATACATGTTATTTTGGAGAGGATATTGAGGGCCAATAGTAAATTGACTATCATTATTTGACTAGAGATTAGAGATTAGGTACAGACTATTTAGTCCCATAGGGGACAGTCTAATGGTTAGTCCAGACATTTGAATCCAGCTAGAACTCGGTTCGACTCTCGTGCAGCTTGAATATCTGCTCATCATGTATTCTCTAGGCAATTTTTGTAATCAATATGTATTCTCGACACTACTTGTAATCTCAATGGGCATTGAAACACAAATAAGTTCAAGGCTCCACACTTCCATGTGAAAAAAAAGACTATTTAGACCCAACGTTCAAAATTTAACCCTTCTCATCCCTTCCAAAGGGTTCTTGCCCTTCCCAGAAGTGTAAATTTAACATTGCCCTTCAAAAATAATTTAAAATGTGACTTTTACCCTTCCAATTAAGAAAGGAATAATTTATATTGACATTCCAAAAAAGGGCAACATTTGAAATTACCCGTACATATAAATTTCTCAATATGTTGAAATTCCTATGCTATAAAGTTAAACTCATCATTCAAAATATTAGAAATATGATAAATTATAATCACTTACTCACTCATGGCATTTACTCACTGCTTAGTTGTGCAAGATGACCAGTAATCATTGATGGCTAGAAGCACTAGCCATCGAGACGTGACTCTAACTCTTAAGTCACTTGGGGCTGCAATCTAAAGTGTGGCAATGTGTCAAAAACTACGACTATAACAAAAAGGAACAACTACTAGTCTACTACTAGGCCCGAAACGAGCTCAAAACTTTGTGCCTACTACCTATGTGAACCTTGCTACAATGGCCACTCTTTTTTCGTCAAAATGAAATTCAAAAAGCTGGTTTGATAAGTCCTCCTCAACAAGACTTCATTTATTCCATGAATATCATGGACTCATGACAAATATAAATAATACTTAATGTCATGCAAATACAAATAATGGAATGTAGCTAGGATCAAAAACTGTGCAGAAGCTGATTTATGCATTGTTATAGATAGGTGCCATTGGACACATGATATGGAGAAACAATGGTGATTAATAAAATTAAAAAAAATTATTGGCTCAAGAATAGTCTTTAATTTTATGGGTGGCATGATCATGATGTAATATCCCTCCACCCTTTCAAACATTTGTGGTTTCTCACAACATATGTCCTTAGGGCTACCAAAATACATATAAAATTACTTGTCTTTATGTCCTCTTCTCTTTAAATCCTCATCTCATAGTCATAACTAAGGATTATTATGCATGCGCATCCCCACCTTATTATACGAATTAGGTCAAGGCGCAGAGACAACCATAAAATATTAAATGTGTCAAGACATAAAGAGTTAGAGACAACTATAAGTAAGTCTTATATTAAATTTACCATATAAGTATTTAATTAACACTATCAACTGAGATTTGACACGTTGGATTGTTGTGATCTTCTTATCACTCCTTACCAATGTGATTGCAAGGAATTCTTTGAAGATGAAATCCATAATTTTAGATCTTCTTCCTCATTATCATGCCTTTTGGTAAGACAATAAAGAGGGTAGTGGCCTGCATCAGCATGGAAAACGGTTTAGACATAGAGGTTATACACATTAATTGTTTTCATTAAATAACTTAAATTCCTACCCATGACTATTGATTCATTGAATCATGGACTAGTACAAAACACAAAAAAATTTAGAGCCTCGAGCCCTTAATTATAGCTCATACTTAGAACTTTCTCAAATCTATCCATTAATAAACTTCTTTTGGTATTTTGGTTCACTTTAAAAGGTAGAGTGTTGAGACTTAGACATGAATTGAGTTGCAAGGATTCGATTGACTTACGCATGATTCCATTACCCCTCCATCCCATACATGTATGCTTTCACGACAAGTATTCAACAAAAAAATTTGATACCCGAACCCCGGTTATGCTAGCTTTGCTAAATTGCTTGGTATGTAGGAACCTCAGTTTTCCTTTGGAACATGCTTAGTCGGGTTTGCTTCAATGGTATAGCAGGGATAAATATGGTCAAAAGAAAATTCGTGCAATTGGTTTGGTGGATATTTGAAGATCAAGGTGCATGGCACCAATATTACTAATAGAGGGTGTTACGGTTTACAAAATTTAATTTACACTTCATTGTCAAATTTGCAATTTTTCATGACACAAGTAAAAATGACTAACATAAATGACTAATTCATATTCTTCTAGATAGTCATTTTTTATGTTGTGACTAAATTAGTCGTTAATTTTAGTCGTTTATAGTTGGATCAATCAAAATTGCTCATATTTAGTAGTAAATCACTTGAAAAACCTATGGTGACTAGAAGTTTTAGTCACCTAGTAGCTAATTCCTCATTTTGTACTAGTGTTGAAACCGCAACTGGTTTTACCCTAATTCACTTAGTCAATGGTGTAGAATTAGTTCTTCCCATTTAATGCCATATTTTGTCACTCTGCCTTGCCATCGAACTTCTTCCTGATACTTCACCATTATAAAAATTCCTACTTTTTCTTGAATGAGCCAATGAGGATCGTTGTGTTGCTCTCCAAATGATTGAAGTGGTTAAGACTCGGTCGAAGTCCCATTATGACTCCCATGTCCGTGCACGCACCTTTAGTGAGGGGGAGCTAGTCGTCCTTTATGACCAAGCCCATGGTAAGACTGGAAAGTGGAAGTTTGAATCCATGTGGTATGGCCCTTATGTCATCCATCAATGTCTCGAAAAGGGGGCATATCTCCTCGCTAACTCTAACGGTTGCCTCTTGAAGAATCCCTACAATGGGCTCTACCTCAATAGGTGAATATGCATGAAGTTTCCCACCATGCCTACCATTGTATAATAGTTTTTCTTTCTTGTTTCACATCGTTTTTACCATGAGTCTCACAGTTTGTTTCCTTGGTTTCTCCAGATGGATCCCACCTCGCCTTGTTATGTTGGTTTCGCTGATAGCGCAAGTAGATGGTCTCCTAATCTCTCCTTGGCTGTGTGGGTCATTTATTCCCCATCACATGAGTTGATCCATATTGACAGAATGTGTACTAGTATTTCCAACAACAACTAGGTTGAGTATGATGGTGTTGCTGGTATCCTGACCACCGCCCTTAATATGGGTATTTGTTGCCTTGATTTCTTCCTAGAATCCAACTTTCTTGTTTCTCAGTTGAATAACTTCTACTAGGTACATGATCCCTTCCTCTTTAGAAAGTTCCTATGCATTAGACACTTCATTAGACATTTTGAATCCATTTCATTCATGCATGTTACAAGAAGTCTCAATAGTGTAGCAGACCAAATGGCTAATGACGTTCTAGAGTGGCACATCAATCATTGCATATAGGAAATACACTGCATCATGCATCATCATATAGTCATGCATACATATGTCATATACATTATAGGCATAATCATAAAAGAGACTCATAAAAACCCATAAAAATACAAAAAGTGCATCCACATGCATATATATCATAAATATTGTGTTCAATACAAAATGAGAAGCACCATAGGATTTCTTGTCATATAGATCATACAAAAATCCCCATCCTGAAAGACATTGTGGGCAGCATCACAAGATGTTATTCTAAGTCCTCCTCCTCATTTGAGCTCTCCTCCTCCATCGACATGTCACCCTGTGCTTTCGCTCTGACATACTCAGATGAAACCACCATCCTCCTCATGAGAGAGATCCACTCGAGAGGATATTTGTAGCACGTGGCGATCAAATCATCCTCTACGTTTAGCCACCCACTGTCGGTGACCCCCTCCATCAACCTCTCCATGTACACCCACAATGAGTCCAATGTCGCACTCCACCACCTCCTCTTCCCATGAGCGGGTGGATCTAACCCCTCCACCCTACGCCTATTCTATTGGTACCGTGCTGGAAGGTGTAGTCCCATGTCTACACATGCACATAGTATGTCATCATTATTTGTCACACACATGATCTAGTTACCACTATGCCAGTAAACTATATATGGCTGAAACCACATAGAGTCATGTATATGTACCATCAAGTCCCTGGCCCTGCTTTGGAGGTCGATGCATCTTCGAATCTCCCTGGTATTCCATCCATGCATATGTATATTCCTCTATAAGGATAAGAAGTTGTCGCCACTATTCAAAAATCTCCCGGGTGAAGAAATCACCAACTAGACTGCCTCCATCCCTACTATTTTTTCAGGTCATTTCTCAGAGTCACTTCGATTTGCGTCCCACAATGCAAATCAAACCTTGTATGTATTTTCATTTTCACTAGCCATCCACTCCATCTATACTACAAACTTTCCCTCATGTTACCTCCATTCGTCGTCCATGCAAGGAAGCCCCACTAGTGTTCCACCGTTAATTATCTTTGTATCATCCATGTTCACCACATCACGCCTTTTGGTACATCGAACACTTTCTCCTTGCTTGAATGACCATTACAGATTTTCTATTAAGATATTTTCTAAATCCTAATAGAATGAAAATAATGTCGAGCACGCTTACTTCCTTTTGTTAGAATAGTAATCCATCCTTAGTACCTTGGTTTATACCTTAGTCAATTTTATTTGCTTCTAAGCATTAAGTTGCTGTGGTTTAGATTTAGGGAAATTAGTCTAGGGGGTGAACTAGTTATTTTCGGAGCATTCACACACACACCAACACTATATATTTGTCAAACCAACACATGTGTTCCCTCATTAATGCCATGGCACGCTACCTCCTTGTTTTGGGGAATCTAGGTTTGACTAGGGGCACTAGTGGTGTATTTTGTCCATTTTGGATCTCTGCATTTATTGTCACATTGAGCCTCCCAAAAACCTCTATTTTATCACCCACACATGCCTTGGACTTGTTATTTCCCTAGCACACCTCACCAACGTTCACACCAAGTTTCATGACAGTTTGCATTGAGTTGGAGCTTCATTGGTGCATTTAGAGGGGGTTGAGGTCAATTTTGGCCATGACACATGTATTCTCCCAAAAGGATTTGTAAGCCTAACAAATTATTCCTAATGTAATATATACCTAATCTAAACACATTCAGATCTTAGACAATTCAATGATATCCACTTTGTGTTCACATGTGTATGTAAATTTTGTTTGTCTTCCAAGATTTTTGCTTGTTTTTGCAAAGTAATTAGAAATGTGAGAGTCTCTTGCACTCCTAAATCTAGCTGTGAATCAAATTCTCACACGGTATCAGAGATAATTGGAGTTTGTTGAGGCCTGGAAATTCGTAGGCAACAACAGCAAGGGATTCTCCCCAGTCAACGTTCCCAACTAGCCCGTGATTGTTTTGCGTAGGGAATCCATCTAGTTTGCGGTCCAGCTACCATAGGTCAAGTAACAAAAATAAAAGATTTTACCAGTTGCGTCCCAGTCCACCTGTTGTATCCCAAACTGACACATCTCTGCCTGTGACCACTTTCCCATGATTTCGTCACATGACGACACTTCATGAAAGTCACTGAAAAAACACCTATATTGGAGGACCCATATCTTGAGTTCTGTAACTCCGTTTGACCTCATTTCTATGCCATTCGAAAGGTATTTCAGTTAGCTAAAACTTTCTAGAAGACAACAAAGTCTGAAAATGCCCAAAAATACCTTAAAAATGCGTTTTTTGTGTATACACGACTCTCCTTATGTGCAACTCGCGCATCACTCGCGACTCTTGTGTTTTGCAAGTCGCGCATGCATATATTCGCGGGTTGCTCTTGTGTAAACTCACATATCATGTGCGGGTTGCTCTCCTTCATAGTCCCGCATCTATTTCTTAACATTAAAACATAAAAACACGCCTTTTGAGTTAGTTTGGGTAGTTATACAACTGACTCCTTCAGTTGTAACAACTTTGGCTTCGCCCCTAACTCTTCTTCATCATATAAATAGAGGTAGGGAGGTCCATGAAATGGGACTTGGAATTTTTGCATTGTTATGCTGGAGGAATCGGGACTCTCTTTTCCCACACCTTTGCCTTGGAGGTCTTCCCATTGTGTTGCAGAGCTTGGAGGCTGAGTTCTTTGGAGAAGAGAAGCAGCAGATCCAGATCGAGGTTTCGTGAGGTGCCAACTTGAAGAGAAGGTATATTTGTACTTGTTTTCAAGATTAATAAAGATGTGATGTCCTTCTTCTTCCCAAATCATTGTTCAATGTGTGATTGAATCTATGTTTCTAATCATATGATGATGTTATTTAGATCATTTGTTTAAGATTTATTTGATTATCATTTGTTTATATGTGGTCATGATGGTTTGAGGAAGGTATAACTTGTTTTGCAGGTCTCTTGGAGCGAGAGGAGCAAGAAGAGGATTGAAGAGAAAGCTTGGACTAGCCTTCAGTTTATCAGGTGTGGATCTTTCTCATCTCTGATCTTGCTTATCTATTCTTGCTAAACATTGTGCATCTCTCTTTCAACCTCAGTACGTTGATGGCCTCTTAAACCCTAGCCATAGGATACTTTCCTTTACAACAGAACTAGCGACTCCGCTGGGGATAGCCTTGTCTGTTTGGGGTTTTTCTCTTGATTTCTTTCAGCTTTTGCATTGTTTCAGGTCCTTCTTGCCACTTAGGAACATTTTTAAGTCTGATTGCACCCTCTCCCCTGCCTTCCTAAGGCATTTTTCTACCCTTGATTGTGATTTTTACACCTATTCGCGGGTTGTTCTTTTGAACAGTCGTGAATACAAGTTTGCATGCGCGGGTTGTTCTACTGAACAGTCACGTATCATTCATGACCTGCCCTTATAGACAGTCGCATATATACCTGGAAGTTAGGATTTTTTAAGTCAAGTTTTTGCTTGTTCCCTTCTTCAGGTAATCCCTGTTTGTGAGTGGTGTCTCTTTATGAATGCTGTGTAGCTTGTCTGAAGACTTTTGGTGATCACTCTACCTGCTTTTTCAAAATCCTTTGAGTCTTTTTGCTTGGAGTAATTCTTGCTTGTTTGCTTTCTTAGATCCAAGTTTACTCAAAGCATAGTGCATTTCAGGTGCATGGTGGGTCTGTTAAGGTCTTCTGCGGGTGCATAAATCCAGGGAGTTTGTGTCATTCTTTTTGTTGTTCTTTATCTATGTGGTAAGCCCCTTTATAGCATTAGGATTTACTCTTTGCTCTTTCACCTATCTCCTTTGCTTGGTTTTCTTTTTGGCCTTTTGTTTCTGATCAACCTCTGTTAGTGGCCTTTGTTTGATTTCAGAAGCTTGTGGATGTTGTTTTCCTCCTTCTTTGGTTGGTCTACTTCACCTTGCCAAAATAGTTGTCTTGTCTCTTATACAAGCCTTTCTTCCAAGTAGGGTTTATGCTGACTTTAGTTGGTTCTAGAGTTGGTTGGGTGATTGCATAGAAAATTTCCTTTTGTTTTGTTCTTTTTATCTGCATGCTTTGCTTTGTAGGTAGTTTTTCTTTTGCACTTATAAAAGAAAATTAAAAAGAACTTGTTTTGTTACTTTCCCCCTACCTCTTTCTTTGGTTTGACCTTGTTCGACAAGGTACTGAGAAGCCTTTGTTTGTAGGTTAGATTGATGCTTGGGACTTCTTGACCTTTGTTTATGTCAGTCTTTAAGCTTAGTCTTTTCATTCCAAAGTGTTGGCTTGTTTACTTTTGTAAGCTTTCCTTTTAAAAGAGGTTTATATTCAACTTTAGGGAAACCTAGGGTTTGTTTTCGGGGTATAAAGTAGTTGTCTATTTGCTTTGCTTTCAGGACTTGTTTGCATTAGTTTATAGGCTGATTTTTCTTTTGCATTTTATAAAAGAAAAAGACAAAAACATATGTTTGCTTTATGTGCATGTAGATTAGGTTGTTAGTCTAGATTGCATAGCATAGCATTGTTTTTGAAAATTTAAAAAATATAAAAAGTTTGATCTTTTTTGGCTTTCAAGTTATTTGAAAATATAAAGAGAATAGCTATTTGCTTCTTTGCATCTCATTTCCTTTACTTAGTCATTTTGTTTTCAATTTTGAGTCAAAACACCACCAGTTTACCATTCCATTTCCTCTTGAGTAAGAAACAACCCATAAAATAAACGACATAATTTTAAAATTATTAGCAAGTTTTATTTTATACGGTCATACACCAACTAGCTTAGGCTAGACTTGTGGGATAGGGAGTTTAACCTCCCCACAAGTGTTAAAATTTCAGACGTAGTTGGCCTATCACTAGGTAAATCCTTGATTCTACCACTGTATCTGGGAAGCTCCTCTCAAACGGGAGTTAAGCACGAGGCCGCGTGGAGGCTTGGACAGAGGAGATAACCCTCTGAATCCTTGTCAAAGCGTAACTCAGGGCTTTTGCGCATCTGGGGATTCTGTCTAGGCAGAATTTCGGGCTCATCTACCTTGCCCATGCGTATGAGTTCGGGTTGCGACTGTCCCCCCAGACAGTAGGTATTATCAAGGTAGCCTTTAGTCTCTTGTCTTTTAGGGCTCATACACAGGTAAACCGGAAGGTTATTTGGGGTTCACCTCGGACAGACTTGGAAGGTAACCCTTGTGGAAAGTGCAGGAGGGTGGTGGGTGGTTCCTCCGCTTGTGCCTAAGAACCCCTCAAGGACACCAAGTAACTGTTCATCAGCCTTCTTCTGGAAGGTATATCTTTATAGCCTGTTTAGATTGCTTGAGACTCTAGGATATTTTTAGTGAGTGCTGTGTGGTTTGTCTGTACTTAGTGGGCCTTTAGGTGTCTGCTTTGTAATTTTGGTTGCTCATCAACTTCAGACTTTGTCTCTTGTTGTGAAATTATGGCTAACACCCCTTTGAACACCAACCAAGAGATCTCCATGATGGGAGCTCCTTGTCCTATTCCTCTCACAGGAAATGTTGGTGTTCCCTTGATGGCCACCTTGAATCTTTCGGGATTCACCATAGGGCTACCGGTGTGGTTGTTTTCCACTCCAACTATCCTGAATGCTCCTGATGCTTCCCAAGTAGGCTCCTTATATCAAGGGCATCAAAACACTATCTCCCCTTCACCTGTAGTTAGTTCTCCTCCTCCTTCTACCTCATGCGGTGAAAGTACTGATACTAGTAACCGACAGTATAAAAGGAGTAAAAGAAGGAGGAATAGGAAGAAAGCACATAAGAAAGGGGGCACCTGTTCAACCTCTGCAAGTCAAGTTGAACCTCTCCACCCAGCCTCGGTTGTTCAGGCTGGGGGCACCCATCCAACCTCTGCAGGTCATGTTGGATCTAGTCACTCAACCTCTGGTGTTCAAGCTGAGTGCATCCGTTCAACCGCTGGTTTTCAAGTTGAACCTTCCTATCCAACCTCTGTTGTTCAAGTTGGATCCATCCATCCAGCCTCTGGTGTTCACGCTGGTGGGATCCTTCCAACCTTTCCAGGTCATGTCGGATCCTGTCACTCAGCCTCTGGTGTTCACGTTGAGTACACTCGTTCAACCTCTGGTGTTCAAGTTGAACCTCCCCATCCAACCTCTGTTGTTCAAGTTGGATCCGTTAACCCAGCCTCTGTTGCTCAAGCTGGGGGCACACACTCAACTGCTGCAAATCATGTTGATCCTAACCATTCAACCTCTGTTGTTCATGTTGATGGTGCCCGTCCTACCTCTGCAAGTCAAGTTGGACCTAGTCTCTCGGCCTCTGCAAGTCAAGTTGGGGGTAGTCTCTCAGCCTCTGTAGTTAAAGCTGAAGACAACCCGTCAAACACTGCGAGTCATGTTGACACTGTTGACAAGTCTATCTGTTCAAAACACAAGCTCAAGTTTCCTTGTAAGCTTTGTGAGGGAGACCACCTTACTTATAAATTCCCTTCTATTGAGGAGGTGCGAAGAGTTTGGATTCATGGTCATCCCGTTTTTGAACATTATGGAGTCTCTCAACAACCAGCCTCTCTTAGTGAGGTTGGACCCAGTCACCCAGCCTCTGTTGTTCACGCTGGGGGAAAAATCTCATCCTCTGTAGGTCATGTTGAGAGAAAACAGTCAGCCACTGCTAGTCATGCTGATACCGTTGAGAAAAATGGTCGTTCGAAGCATCATCTTAAGTTCCCTTGTGTGCTATGCAAGCGAGATCATCTTACTCATCTGTGCCCTATTATCCCAGAGGTGCAAAGAGTGTGGTCCAAGACTCATGGATTTCGTTCTTCTGAACACCCTATAGTTTCTCAACATCCTACTCAACCTTTGGTTGATCAAGTGGTCGAACAAGTCTCAGATTTGGTCGATCCCACTCTTCTTTCGGAGAGTGATCCTCATGTGATTGAACCAATGTCATCTTTGGTCAATCCCACTCTCCCTTCGGAGAGTGATTTTCATGAAGCGGTTGAATCGATTCCAGTATCGATCAACCCCACTCTTCCTTTGGAGAGTGAAGTGTCTACTAGTCACATTTTCTTTACTGCCAGTTCAGATCTTACTGAACAAGGGGGCACTGAACTTGTTTCGGATCAACCCCCACCAAGTCCTAGGATTGCTTCCTTTGATTGGGATAGCCTAGTTGAGCCGCGCCTTCCTTCCCATGCACCTTTCCAGATAAAGGTCAAAGTTGAACCCTATACAATTGCTCGTTGCATTGTTGATGAAGGAGCCTCAGTTAGTATTTTTTCCACTCGTGCTTGGCGAGGCATGGGATCTCCAAGCCTTGTGTCGACTACTAGTCAGTTACTGGCGTTTGATAGAAGAATTTGTGTAGCCTTGGGAATTCTTGCTCAAACTCCTATTACTTTGGGTGGAAATACCGTCTTAGTTGACTTCATGGTTATAGAAGACCCCTTGGACTTTAATATGCTCCTTGGACGTGATTATGTCTATGCCATGCAAGCTGTGGTGTCAACTTTCTTTCGTGTGATGTACTTTAATCATGGTGAAGAAATTGTCACTATCGATCAGTTGGATTTTCTTGATCCGCCTCCTAACCTAACTAGAGACCAAGTCTTTCCTTTATTGATTCCTAGTGTTTCTGTAGACACTACCCCACCACAGGTGAACTATGTGGCTTCTTGTCATTTGTGTTCAATTGCTACTGAGAGGCAGCCTCTGTTTTCATGCTTACCTTCTCGGGACTTGGTCCCGACAGTTGATCGGGTGCGTCATCCTATACAGATTGTAGAGTCTTCTCTCCACTCTGTCCATACATTTGAAATTTCAGATATGTGTCCTATCTCGGATGATTTCCTCCCTTCGGATGAAGTCTTCCTGGAGTCTTTGATACATTCTGACCTTCTTTTTCAGTTATGATTAATTCTAAGCCTGATTTGCTTAGTAAGCCTTCCCTTTTTCTTATGTTGGTTTTTGTTGAGTCTTTTGATTCTTCATTTGAAAAGCAAGTCAGTGATCCTGATGAGTTTGATTTTTTCTTATGAATTTCTCAGCTCCTGTGATATTGAGTTTGTTCCTGTAGACTCTATCTCCCTTGTTGATTTTTGCTTCTCTTCTGAGGTTGATCTTATTGATTATAAACCCTCGATCCTTGGTCCTATAGAATCTTCTTCGGTTGATTTTGCCTTGACTTTTCCTTTTGTAGAAGATAGCAAAGTCACAAGTGTTTCTGCCAAAGTGACCCGCATCAGATCGTTTCTTCTGATGTTGTTGTTTCTTGGAGACAGGATTATTAGTTGGATTCACAACTGTTTATGGGCCTCACCTTGTTGTTCAAGCTACTGTAATTGCATTTGCATGTGCCCTGCTCGCGCTTATGATCCTGATGCCGGCTTCCATGCTTTTAGCTCGTTGTATAAGCCCTCATCTTTTTTCTCATTGCCGCCTAGCCTTGTATCATTTTGCCTTTGCAACTTGACACCCTTTACCCCGAGGAGACCTTCCCTGAGTGTCCTTATCTTGCTCGCTTTCCTTCCATTATGCATAGGTTTGTTCCTTGCGCTTGGAACTAGTTTTGCCTGTTTATGACACTCGTCTCCTCGCATTTAGAGCATTCTTTCTGCTCTCCTTCGAGCTCGTTAAAAACAGTAAGGAGGCCACGAGTTGACTTTTCCAGACTCGTTAAAACTTCACAGGAAAGATTTTGAGTTTCTTTAGGCCCAAGTCTGACTCCTCAAAATAGACTTGACTACCGAGTAAACTTGTCTGTTCAGTCTCGTTAAGAATATGTGAATGGGCATCCACATTGGTGGTAGGTTATCTCTTTCTCGGACCATGTGGAATAATACGAGAAAGGATCCCTCTCTTTTCTACTGAATTGAGAAGAGTATTCTCAGGCATAGGTTTATCTCTTTTCCGGACTTGAGGGACTAAACTTACGGAAAAGGAACCCCAGGTATGAGCTTAGTTTTCTCTTTTTCGTGCTCTGGACCAAAACATGAAAAAGATTTCGAGTGTACTTTATGTCTTTGTCATGCTAGTTAAACCCTAAAGAACAAAGCATCGAGTTTATTGTTGTAAGCTCCATTTCTTGTAACCAAATGGATCTTTCCGAGTGATCTTGCCTTCCTTCACACTCGTAAAACTCAGGCTGTATATGCTGCTTTTGAAGGAGCGTTGGGTAGGTGGTAATTTAACCTTTTTCGGCCCTTCCTGACTAAGTACAAAAAAGGTGCGCCTTTTCTTCTTCGGAAGTTAAGAGAGTTCTTCTTTGGTTTGTTTTATACTTTTTCGGCCTCAGGAGACTAAATTGTACGAAAAAGGACCCCCTTGGAGTCTTCTTTGGAGTTTTCAGACTCTCTAAACTATGAAAATACCTTCGAGCATGTACTAGTTCGGGCTCGTAAAATCCACGAATTAGTGCCTTATCAAGCATTCTTCTTTCTTTTCTTTGAGCTTGTCAAAAAATGAAGATGGTCCCGAGTTTGCTTTCTTGGACTCGTTAAACATTTACAAGAAAGAAGGGAAAGGGAAGGTTTATTTCCATGTCTTTTTACATCATGGCAGCAAGTCTTGTTTCCTTGAACAAAGCATCAGTTTTGAGTCTATCAACAGTTGGGTCCTAGTATTTTGACCTTATCCTGATTCATAGTTTTCTTACTCCTCCAATTGGTCTCTTTTCCAATTATATGGGGAATCTGTCAATGTCTCCTACATTGCAGATTTGTTTTGTTGGTCCTATTTTGTGTCAAAAGCTGCCTAAGTCACTTTTGTGTCATGCTCACTATTCAAGGATTAAACCTTTTTCGGCCATTCTGCAGTTGCCTTGACCTTTTGTGTTAGCCATTCCTTGGTATCAGTTCATTACATTATGCCTTCAGCGGTCCTTTTTGTGAAATTGAGTACCAATTCCAGATCCAATTAGTCTTTGACTTACCTTGTGTTGGTAATGAAGGATGCCTTAATGCCTTCCTTCCAACAGATCTCTTCCTATAGACTGCAACACATCTTGCTCTGGGAATGAGATTTAGAGTTTTATGACAGTACCTTGGAAATTGTTGTCCTCAATGGCAATTTCCCTCGCTATTGGGTAGTGGGGATACCTTAATGTCTCCTACTCGATGGATTCTTCAAGTGTTCGAATTCAAGTCCTTGTAATCACACTTGTTAGAATGTACTAGGTACCTTGGGGACCATTTTCATTAATGGTGGTTTCCCTCGCGTTTGTTAACGGTTTTCATTATTGACCGGTAATCAAACGGTTTCCTCCATGTTCGACTTTAACTCTTTTATTCGCATGGTTAGGATTTGTACCTTTTTTGGGCAGTTTGGATTGAAGACCTTGGGCCGACAGTAGCATTGTCATCTTTTGCTATTGCCCAAGTTGCACAAGACCTTGTTATCTTTATATGACATTTTGCTGAGACATAGATCCACCTTGTATTTTTGTGGCTATGATCAATTGTTGAGCATGGATCCACCTTGTTCATTTGTGGCCATGGCTCCTTTAGATTTGATATGGTGCCTTTTTGCATATTGAGCGACCATGATAGTTTCATCAGTTATACATATGTTGGATCTGCCTATATCTTTATGGCGATATTTTGTATATGGACTTGTATGTCCCAGAGATCAGTTTTCTGACATTTATCTCTCTTACAGGTACCTTCACTCGAGCCTTTCTATCTTGGATTCCCTGCTCTCTCCATACTCAGTTGTTTCCTTTATAATGTATTTCGGCTATCATCTTCCCCTCTAACCTCACACATTAGGGGGCATATGTTATAGCCCAAATTGACACATCTCTGCCTGTGACCACTTTCCCATGATTTCGTCACATGACGACACTTCATGAAAGTCACTGAAAAAACACCTATCTTGGAGGACCCATATCTTGAGTTCTGTAACTATGTTTGACCTCATTTCTATTCCGTTGGAAAGTTATTTCAGTTAGATAAAACTTTCCAGAAGAGACCAAAGTCTGAAAATGCCCAAAAATACCTTAAAATGCATTTTTTTGTGTATATGCGACTCTCCTTATGTGCAACTCGCGCATCACTCGCGACTCTTGTGTTTTGCAAGTCGCGCATGCATATATTCATGGGTTGCTCTTGTGTAAACTCGCGTATCATGTGCAGGTTTCTCTCCTTCATAGTCGCACATCTGTTTCTTAACATTAAAACATCTGTCTCCTTCAGTTGTAACCACTTTGGCTTCGCCCCTAACTCTTCTTCATCATATAAATAGAGGTAGGGAGGTCCATGAAAGGGGACTTGGAATTTCTGCATTGTTATGCTAGAGGAATCGGGACTCTCTTTTCCCACACCTTTTCCCTGGAGGTCTTCCCCTTGTGTTGCAAAGCTTGGAGGATGAGTTCTTTGGAGAAGAGAAGCAGCAGATCCAGATCGAG